>PVIW01002787.1:0-198511 GCA_004026585.1 Noctilio leporinus | reverse complement strand
ATAGCAGAAAGAAAGAAGGAACTTGTACCCTTTGCAACAACATGGATGGAACTGGAGAGTATTATGCTTAGTGAAATAAGCCAGTCAGGGAAGGACAAATATCATATGATCTCACCCATTACGGGACAATAATGAGCAAAACTAACAACAAGCAAAACAGAACCAAGTATATGAATACAAGGAATAGGCCTTCAGTGGTTAGGGAGAAAGGGGTTGGGGGGAGGGGGGAGGGGGTAGGCAGAGGCAAGAAAGGGGATCAGTTTAGACAAGAACCTAGTATAAAGGAACCATGGACATGGACAACAGGTGGGATTGACTTTGGGGGGAATGGGTGGGTGGGGAGGGGGACAAAGGGGAGCAAAAAGGGGATGGATGTAATACAACAACAATAAAATTAAAATAAAAAAATTTGATGGATCATATTTCTGAAATCTCTATGTGCTTTCTCTAATTTATGTCTCTCCCTTGCCTATATCACAATATCTTGATAACTTAGCTTTATGTGAGTCTTAAAGTAGTGTTATTCCTTTGAATTTATTATTTTTTTTCTCCAAAACCATTTGGCTACACTAGATATTTTTCCATTTTACATACATTTTAGGATCTGTTTGTCACTATCTATAAAATAATACTACTGATATTTTTATAGGACTATAAATTAATTTGAAGGAAGTTAACATTTTAACTATATTGAGTTTTTCAGTCTATATATTATTTATGTCTTCCCTGAACTCTTTAATTGCATGCATTTTATAATTTCCAGAATACACATATTATTTTTAAAGATTATTTTTAAAGATTTATATATAAAAACTTTTGAGTCATTATAAATATTTTAATAGCTCAGCTTCTAATTGTTCATTGCTAGAAAATAGAAATGTGAATTTTATATGCTCAGCTCATATGACTTGTGTAGCTTACCCATTAGTTTAAGAAGGTTTTCTGTTTATTTTATAAATCCCTTCAGATAGTCCACATAGATAATCATCATCTGCAAATGGAGACAATTTAATTTTTTTCTTTCCAATGAATGGGTTTTATTGATTTTTCCTATCTTATTACAATGTCTAGGACACCCAGTACAATATTGACTAGGACTGGTTAGAAGATACATCCTTGCCTTGTTTCTGATCTTATGGTCAAAGTAGTAAATCTTTCACCATTAAGCCTAATGTTACCTGTGGGGTGTTTTGTGTAAATTATCAGTTAAAAGATGTTCATTGCTATTCCTAGTTGGCTGAGAATTTGAACCATGAAAAGCATCCATTTTATCAAAAATTTTTGCATCACTTACATTTTATTCTCTAATCTTTAATTAATATTTGAAATTAAAGCAGGTTTACATTCCTAAGAAAACTCCACTGTATGTGATATACAATTTTTTCTCTCTACCATCTTGTAAGTTTTCTCTTCACACATCCCCACCTTTCTCCTCTCTGGCTAGAAAACCAGGGTTTTCTTTTTTCCACTCTGTTGCATACTTCCAATGATTATGACTATGTTTGAGACTGAGTGATAACAGAAAGGAGAGAGGAAAATAACAGTAAAGATTCTTTTCATACTATGATACTTTGGAGAAAAATAAGAGTTTGTGTCTTTCAAGGTTTTGATACTTGTCTAATTATTGACTTCATTGCTGTCCCCACTCCCATGGAAATGCCCGTGCCTAGAATAAGGAAGAAAAGAAAATATGGGGGATTTTCTTTATTCTCTCTAACCCTTTGGGTCTTTCTTCCTCACTCCCCAGACTAGAAACAGAAACTTTCACTTGGCATTTTTTTCTGTCTGCATGTAATGAGCAAGCTATAGGGTTCGAGTGTCTTTTGAGCCCAGCCTGGGAACCACCAGAATAAAAATGGAATTGGAAACACCCCTCCAGGTTGGAGTTCTTCAAATTCTGGTTTTCTTCTCCATTCCACCTGTTCTCACTATTTTCAGAGGCCTGAGAGGGCTTCTGCATAGATTGTATCCAAAGAGTTTAGTTGCATTTAGGAGGAGAGAAAGAGAGAATTGGTGTTATTCCATTTTACCCCAGACCAGAATTGACAGTTTGTTTTTAGGGAAACATTGTATATAAAATATCCTTCATGCCCCTGGATAGAATATATTTACTGTTAATAATTGAATTTAAAATTAATTTTGATCATCCAAAACTAAGGTGGTGATTCCTCTTTATGGGCAAACTATATAGATTTTTTACTTGCTAAATTGAATACTCATAAATTAGAGTAGAAGAAATGTGTAACATAGATTTTTAAGTAAAGAATCCAACAGAGCTTTAGATTAGACTATGTATATAACAAAAATTTGACTACTTTATAATGTAGGAGTTTGCATATGATTGCATTTTTTGAATTCTCACTAATAAGAAACATTAATCATTAGAAACAGTTTTTATATGTATGTTATCAGATGCAGCTTATTGTGTGGCCTTCCATTACTATTATTCACTTTTGCTTAGCATAACTTATTCTCAGCAGGGTTGGAACTTTTGTATTGTAGTTATTTAAGTGCTTTATGTATAGTAATGATGAAATGATGCAATATGTTTGGAATGTGCACAAACACGAAGATGGATGGGAATTTTCCTCTTGAAAGGAGTTATTGTCATTGGGTACCTTTTAATTAAAAATATGTATATGATGCTTGTTTTGACTATTCTGTTGCTGAACCCTGAGGGAAAAAAACAAGAGAAGATAGGTATCCATAAATTAGGATTTCTAGGCTCTTGGGAATGACAGACTATCTGGACAACTTAAGTTGTCCACAATCTAAAGAATGCCCAAGAATAGAAGGTCCTAGATTGGGCAGTACAGCATTTGACAAAGTATGGGATAGAAAAGCCAAGTACCTGGTTTTACACTAATGAAATGTCTTACCTTTATATTATGAGTTAGAGTTTTCTAACACTGGAACCCCTATTGTCTCATCTGGTATGCTTGCATTGCTTTTGGCCAAAAAGGACTCATATCACTTTCTAGGGATGAAAAATAAAGGCTCAAAGCTGTTAAGACTTTCTACTCTGTAAATCTGATTCTTTCCATTTGAATGCCACTAGTTAGCCATCATATTAAAAGACTCAGTTTCATCCCTGGCTAGTGGCTCAGTGGACTGGTGCCAGTCTATGAGCCCAAAGATCACAGGTTCGATTCCCAATCAGGGTTCATAACCAGACTGCAAACCAGGTCTCCAGCCAGGTCCATAGCTGGAGGAAGGTAAAAGGCAACCATACATTGTTGTTCCTCTTCCTTTCTTCCTCCCTCCCTCCCCTTCTCTCTAAAAATAATGAATTTAAAACAATTTAAAAATAAAGACTCAGTTTCTTTTTTTAAAACAAGATTTTATTTATTATTTCCAGAGAGAGAGGAAAGGAGAGAGGCAGAGAGAGAGAGAGACATCAATGTATCATTGCCTTTCATCTGCCTTCAGCTATGGACCTGGCTGAAGACCTGGCTTGCAACCTGGCTATGTGCCCTGGCTGGGGAATTGAACCAGCAACCTTTGGGTTTGCAGGCCAGCGCCTTATCACTGTGCTATCAGCTAGGGCAAGACTCAGTTTCTTGATATGAAAAATTAAAAATTTTCACTCCATTTTTTTCTAAGATCTTTTCCAGTTTGCTCCTGTCACAGTTACACATTTTAACATGTTTTTGATACATATCAGCTATAATTATTTATTTTATAAATAACGATTATTTTTCATAACTTTTCAGTCTATAAAATGGCCTCATTCTTTTACTAAAATATCAAGCATTTCTTCTAAACACATTTTAGTGCCTAAGTGTATCTTATAAGTTGACAGATAACCTTAGTATAATTTAATGGCATCTGATTTCTTACTATGTTTATGGAATCATTTGAGAATTATGATCAATTTTATAATCCCTCACTCAAATTTTCTCAATTTAATGTTTCATTAACATACAGACCCAATAGAAAGGTAAAGGTTATGAACAATTCATTGAAAGGGAAATGTAATTAGGCAAGAAAGATGATAGACAGTGAACATCACCAATAGAAAAGTAAATGCAAATTTAAATAATGAAATAGCATTTTTCACATATCACTTGAAAAATATTAAAGATGAATTACATATAGTGATGGTAGGATACACGAACATCAAAAACCTCATACACCGGATTACATGAAATAAGATTCATTAAGTCTGTGTTAGAGTGTCTGACATACAGTAAGCACTTAAATTTTCTTGTCAAAATTCAATCAATAAATTAAATAATTAAACGGCTAGCACAAGTGCAAATTGCCTCAAACTTTTTTGGAAGGTATCTAGAAATATCCATAAATGTTAAAAATGCACTGAACCTTTGGGTGAGCATTGCTACTTCTGGCAATTATCTTACAGACATGAGTAGCAACATTTTAAAATATATGTAAAAAATAAAAATATATGTAGAAGAATATTTATTTCAGCAAAAACACTGAAATAAACCAAATTCATGAGCATAAGGATACTGAATAATTTTATCAGAGTCCCAAGACAACAGATAAGTAATGTTATTTGAGGAGAGTTTATTTACAGGAAGGTTCAGAAGGGGAAAATAGTAGATGAAACCTACTTCAGAGGAGAAGTGATTGTCACTGAGGGAAATAGCCAGGCCAAGGCAAACTTTCATGAAGCGAGCCCTCACTCTTTTTTTTCCCTTTAATCTCCTAACAGGCTTTCTATTTTCAACCTAATCAGAACCAGAGGGCAAGGGTACCCATTGGAGGTTGCCTTCCAGAGCTCAGGGTAGAGATGGAAGGAAAAAATACCTGTGTGATCCAGCAGAACATATCTGACACTCTATGTCCTGTGGATACTACGGAATATTGCACAGCTATAGAAAAGATGTGTGAACTGGTATAAATGATCCACATCATAAATATAGACATTCATATATGATACATATGTGGACAAACTTGGGAGTGCAAAGTTTTGAATATGATTTGATTTTTAAAAACAATGGTTATGTGTGTGTGTATACTATATATGTATGTGCAAAATGTATAAAGATGTATATATGAACACAGGTGTGAAATATCTTTATTTTAATGCTTCTACAAAGTTCTTTGAAATAATTAGGATGATAAAATGTTATAAGAATTGTGGTAGTTTAAATGCACTTTGTATGTTTACAGCAGGTGATTGGTAATATAGATTGATGTTTGACATGTTTGAAATAGATAGTTTATTTATAATTTTATAACCTAAATTTTAAATATGAGTAGACAAAAAATGTGAAGCTAAATGAACTTTCAGAAGGAGAAAACGTCAATTTTAGGTTTTTCTCAAATCCACATGTCTGGAATTTAAATGGAGCAAAGCTTACTGGGATCTGACCTACTTTTGAGTCAAGGAAACATAACAGTCATTAGCAGGCAACTCTAATGTGAGGCCCTTAGCTCAGCAGCAACATATCTCAAAGTCAAAAAGTTACCCTAAAGTCTGGAACATTTATTGGATATTAATCTGGGAAAAATATGATTTCTTCTGTTCAATTAAGAGTCTCTAAATATTTGGGAATTTGTCTTATTTATTAAAAGATCTTATATAAACATCCTCTCCCCCATTTTTAGATACCTAGGCCTATAACACATTTTTCACTGTTAAAGTATTTTCAAATATCATTGATTTTCAAATACTACCTTTTCACAGAAAAATTGTAAACCTTGTTGTCCAAACACATGCCAGACTTGGACTTGCTATAGATAACACACCATGCTTGCACAGCTATTTTTCAACATTACCTCATATCATTTTCAAAATTCTGGGGCAAGACAGGAGTACCACAACCAAGTTTCTGGAACAACCAGTTTCACAGCCTTAGTGAGTCAATATGACACATAAACAGCTACATTTGGTTTTTGGGTCTACTGGATCTACATGACATCCAGCAACTGGTATTTTCCCTGCTTTCTGTCTCTCTGTCTCTGTCTCTGTCTCCCCCTCTCTGAAAGAAAGAAATACAGATGCTCTGACATTATGGGCACAGAGCCCATAATGGAAGAGTCCTAAGAGAGCCACATAAGTGTGAATTATATGGGAAGGTTCCTTCCCATAAGTCACACTTGAACATTTTCAGGCATAACTGCACAAGTGGAGACCATTTGCCATCATTAATGTTGACTTCAGAATTGAAAGGCAACAATTTTATATAGATGGTTTTTAGAAGGAAAAAGATTACATGTGGCAAAAACTTGTTAGAAGTGAACTAAAATATGACTCTTAAATTAGCATATAGAAGAGCGTTGAGATTAGGACATTTTGTTAGTACTTAAGGCTTGCGTACATTAGCCTAAGGAGCAATTCTGTTGGATAGTAAATTAATTCTCATTACATAAAATAATCTACCAAATTGAAATTCTACTCTTGACATTATAGAATTATAACTCTAATAAAATAGTTCATTATTATTGAAATCTGCATGTTGTTTGTAATCATAACTTCCATATAGCAAGCTAGAAAATAGTAATATTGAAAAAGTTAACCTAATAATCACTTTGTTTTCATGATTTATCTTGGTAATTGAGTATCTGAAAGTGGTAGTAAAGACATAGAGATTCATAAAAGTCTGGGAGCTTTCTCAACAGAAAACAAACAGGTGATTATTACTGAAAAACTTGCATAAAATCTGATAATCTTAACACCTTCTGTCTTCTTATACCTCTAATCCCCATTATTTTTGCATATAAAAGACTTCTGTGCTTATACAAAGTAGAGGCAGAAAGCAAAACTGTAGCAAAACAGAGGCAATAAAAAGTTAAGTGAGCAAATAACCTGTAAAATAAATCAAATACTAAGACTGTTTTTGTAATATTGCAGGAAGCAGAATTGCCACCAAATGATATGACAAACTTCTTGTGAATTACAGATCAAAAGCAGAATTACAGGTTAATACCACAGGTAAGATGCTGGCAGTGTTGTCTTTACTTGAATAAGAACTTTTCAAATGGTTTCAAAGACCTAGTTGCACTCAGGCCACTTTCTTCTTTACTCCTACAGTGTAACTCAATAGAGACTGTACCAGGCTGCAGGTTTAACTATGTAATGTCACAGCATCTTTGCAGGCTGGAGTCTCCTGAAAATACTTATTGAGCTACTGCTAAATTTTTACTGAGTTCATGATTTAATAATGGCCTCCAGTTAAAAATGTCTGGTATGTTTCTGCAGCCTCTCAACACCACTGAGTTTTCCTCATTGTCACTTGCCCTCTCCCTACTCTCCCCCATGCTGTGATACCTCCTATGGAAAAATCTAAATATTTGCTGTCCATTAGGAGATAGAACAGGAAGTAGGGGAATGTATGGAGAGATGAGAAAATAAAACACAGCAAAAGATAATTTAGGGGAAGTAGAGTTTCATACCCCTGGACTACACCTACATAGTGACTCAAACCCAAAACTAACTTCATGTATGAGCTGAAGTGTTCACCTAGCTTCGTATAGGTCAAAAAATCAAAGGTCTCTTGATGAATTTCAAAATTTTGAAGTGTTTACTATCTATTGAATCACTGCTAAGTCACAAACATTTTTATAGATGTTTTTATAATCACACTGTGAGCTATGATACTATTGATCACATTTAAGATATGAGGGAGCAAAAGATCAGAGAAAGGTCAAGTAAATTTATAAGACCAGGGTGATGAAGGCAAAATTCAGAGTATCTCAGCTGCTTCTTCTGCCACTCCCTATTGCCTTCTGCATTGTTATCAGCACTTCAGAGCGCATACAATTTAACTCAATCCAGATCCAATCATTCACCCAGGATTCAACAAATACTTGTCTGGCTCTGTTATGAGGTACTGTACTAGTTAGTTCCTGAAACTTGGAAAGATCAGGTGCACTGGGAATTTGAGTTGGATGTGGGGGTGGGTCAGGTCAGCGCATATTGATTATTCAACACAAGCATAGGTAGGCACTGCCTGGGGAGGGCTCCTAGGGACTTTGTGAGCTGAGAGTTAGGAAAGAACTAGATAACAGAATGTCAAAAGATACTATTGACTAGTTGTACTTCTCTTTGCAGTATCACTAGATTTGATAGCATTTTTTTAAAAAAATGAAAAGATTTTATTCATTAGTTGTAGAGAGAAGGGCAGGGAGGGAGGAAGAAAGGGAGAATAACATCAATGTACAGCTGCCTTTCACCTGCCTCCAGCTAGGGACCTGCTGGGAACCTGGCTTTCAACCTGGTTATGTGCTCTGGCTGGAAATCGAACCAGCAACCTTTGGGTTTGCAGGCCAGGGCCTACCCACTGAGCCATGATAGCTTTTAAATGTGTCAAAAAGTCTAGATTGAATTATATTTCCCAAAATGCCCTGAATGCTTCTGATGAGGGTGGGTAATAAGTATTTTCAGGAGCGATTTGGTGAATCGTCAGCCATTTTGTTAAGTGCGGGTCAAGGCAGGTGCTTCTGCACCGTTGTCAATTATTGCGGCTCATCCAGGACTGCCTCTCTTTCCCGTGATCCGCCTTTAACTTCTCTGACTCCTGGGCCAGGGGAGTGTTTAGCTCCAGGGCAGGCAGAACCAGCTTCTCCTGCAGAATCCCCATGGAGGGTGGAGGAAGTTCCGCTTTGCTCACAGGTGGAACTTCGTGCCAGCTTTTCCTTGTCTCCATTATACCCTCTTCCCTTGTTAACATCTGTGTCTTGTGTATTTCAAGTTCCAGCAGCTGAAACACAAGATCTAGCCTTACTGAGACTGTTCAACCAGCTTCTACATTATGTAACGTCAGATTCTTACATCAAAGCTGTTTTGCTGATTGAACCCTGATTAATTTATTAGGAAAGGAGTGATCTAAATGGTTTCCCTCCCCACTTCTAGGTCACATGACCTAACTGTAGCTAATACTCTCTGAGTTTCAAATGTTTATGTGCCTCAGAGGGTCACACATATTCTTTCTTTTTAGTATAGGCTATAGGCTGAATGTTTGCGTTCCCCTAAACACCTGTGTTGAAACCTAATTGTCAGCGTGGTGGTATTAAGAAGTGGGGCCTTTGGGAGGTGATGAGGTCATGAGAGCTGAGCGGTGGGAGTGGTATTTAACACCCTTGTAAGAAAGGCTTCAGAGAACTCCTCTGTGCCTTCTGCCATGTGAGATTATAACAAGAAGATGGCTGTTTATGAACTAGAGAAGGAGGCCCTCACCAGGCACTGCATCTTCCAGCTTCTCAGACTCCAGGACTGTGAGAAATAAATATCTGTTGTTTATTAGTCCATGGTGTTTCGTAACAGTAGCCCAAATAGACTAAGACAGTTCACTTGGCCTCTTGCAGTCTCATACATGCCATGTTTTCAACTACCCACTCTAAGTTCCTCTAAGGTAACCACTACCACCCAGCTAACTACCTCTTCTATATCAGTACATCCAATTGCCTACCTAGATGTACTATGTACAGAGTAAAATTTAACTTGTTCAGTATCAAATTTACTATTGCTTACTCCACACTCTGATAAAACAAATATAGTAACACATAATAGGCAAACACCCTTAACTTTCTCCCAATGACTTATTTTTTTCCCTTGAACTATTGGAGCAACCACTACTGATCAAGCTGGAATGCTAGTAGTCTTTCATTACTTGTTATTGTCTTATTCTTCAATTCTAGTCTCTCAGTCATACATTTTCAGAACATCTATCAGGTCCATTCACTTCTCATTGTATACAATGCCACTATTCCAGTTTAAACCATCTGTAGTCCAAGAGATGGTCATTGTTAATGAATGTTTATATTGTAAAACTTATGTAATATATACATTTGTTATATATACATTATATATTATATTTATTGGCAATATGTACATTCTATATATTTATATGATATCATGTTACATATTCTTTTCTGAAATTTTTTTACTTAATATTTTGTAAACCAGCTTTTTAACTATTATAAAGCATTTTGTGTTATGGGTGTACCACTTTTATTTACATTATACAAATAATAGACACACATGATCAGGAGTGCATGTAGAAAGCTTTAGAAATATGGAATAAAATGTGCCTTTCCCCATGTACTCATTTCTGCATCATCAAGATTAATTATGTTGATCAACATGTTCATTTGCATCACAACAGTTAAGTGTACTTGTATTTATTTCTAGGGAAGTGGATCCCTACCAGACGCTGAATCTAGGTTTCTTCTCAAAGCTAAAAACCAATAAATAACATTTGTGTCAGTCTTATTTAAGCACACCTGTTTAGTTCACAATGAAATAAAATATCTGGACCATAAAAAGAACAAAAATTTCTATGTAATTGAAGCTTTGAAAAGGCAAGGACTACTGGCTTCACTTTTATTTTCTTCCTAGTCCTTAATTTTCTCTGGGTCATTTTTAAATATCTTTTTCTTGATTCCTATGTAACACTTCCTTAGATCACCAAAAATATATCTGTAGCTAAACAAGTTCAGTTTATTACTTGTTGCAGCTGGAAAGACACATTATCAATGAAAACTGTGGCACGTCTCAGTATTGGGGTGTTAGAATAAACTAGTATAAGATTTAGGTTTGTGTTAGATTTGGGGGAGAGCTAGGTGGGGTTGTTTTACCTTGTGATTGTTCAGTCTCAGGAAGTGAAAGTAATTCTATGGTTGTTTTAGTCAATCTTTAAAGAGAGAAGGCTAGATATAGGCTAAAACTATATTGATAAAGAAGCAGCAATCACTCTTACTAGCTTGAGAATGTTGTTCATTTTTTGTGTGGTGTGGAAAATGTTCAAATTTGGTTGTGTACAGGCATGATTATGGCTTATTTTATCATGGTCACAGAATGGCCTTGTCTTATATTGATATTCTGTTCAGTTGTTTACCTTTAGCAGGAGAAACCAAAGCTTAGCAGTGAGTGTCAGGCCAGCATGTAGCACCACCAAGACTTAATTGTTAATACTAGACCACCAGTTTCTGAATGTCAAGAGCTGCTATGTATATGTCTATTTACCAATATGTTGTATATAATTTGTATGTGTATAAAATTATACAACTGTTAAAAAACAAAATTCAACTTACTGAATTTGAAAATCTAACGGGTTTTATTAAGCAATTCATGATCAGGGCAGCATACCCTGTAATAACTAGAAGTGTGCTCTGAGGGATGTACAAATGCAAGGTTTTTATGGGATGGAGGGTGATACAAGGAAGCTATTGGCAGAAAAACAGAAAGAATTATTTTTAAACCAGAACATCTTTTACTTTTTCTTTTTTCTTTTCTTCCTATGGGAGATGGAGAGAACCTTTATTGGTGCTTGACCAGAAAATTCTGGACTGGTTGATTGAGATTACATTTCTGGGACAGATTAAAATTCCAATTAAATTAGGTATTATATTTAGGTTTGTTTTTAACACAAGTGATGCCATTTTGGTCCTGTAATTATATATATGTATATATGTGGGTTTTGGGTGTGTGTGTATGCATATCTACTGGTATATAGATATAGATGTATGTATATGTAAAGATACCAGTGATTTCTAACTGGGGATATTTCTGTTCCCCAATCTCACACTGGCCAGGGATGTTGCTAAACATCCTATAATGGACATGATAAGTCATTACAACAAAGAATTATCTCACTCAAAATGTCACTTGTGCCAAGATTGAGAAACTGAATTATACATATATGTGTGTATATATATAAAATAGTATATCCACACACGTATATATATATATATTTACACATATACATATATGTGTGTGTGCCTATGATAATCTATGAGAAATTTTCTCAGTTCCTGCATGTCCCCTAATTCTTATTTTCATCTTGCACTTGATTAATAATTTGACTAGGTATAGAAGTGTAGGCTAGGTATTTAAAAATATTACTCCACTATCTTTTATTATTCATTGTTGCTAATGAAATATCTTAGGTAAATATGGTTTTATTCTTGATATTTTTTTACTCTCCTCTTTTATCTCTCTTGAATCCTTCAGGATTTATCAAGCTATGGATTCTTTTGTAATTTTTTCATTAATTTCATGCTTTCTTTAAACATAGATATTTTTCCATTTAGAAAACTTCTTTAATTTACTTATTTGGTCTTCATTCATGGTTTTGTCTTTTATTAATTAGAATAGAATATTTATCTTTTAAAAAATCATCTAATTTTCAAGAAATTTTAATTATCTTTGATTTTATTTTAAAGAAAGAAATTGCCACATCATTCTGGTTTCACTTTCGAGATGCAGAGCTATTTGAAAATATCTCTGAAGATATTCATTATATATTTTAATTATTTTTTTCTTTCTAATGATTTGTTTTGTAGGCATTATTATTATTTCTATAACTCTGATGTTAATTATACTCAACTCTCTGCTTGATCTTTATTGCTCATTCATAATTAATTGAATGACTAGATTGATTAATATAAGCAGGGAGCCTGGAGATACCTACACAATTGCCACCAGAAGGACTTGACTCTGGAGATGAAGCAGTATAAGTTATTTCCCTCCAGGGTAATTGATGGTCTGTTTTCCCATCTTGTCTGTTCTGTCAGTGGGGACTTGGCCCAAGCTCCAGTGTGCCTCTCTCTGAGGATCTTACACCTTCCCCAGACAGATTATAGACTCTTTAATTTGTGCCGTAGTTTCACCCTGAGGGCAAAATCTTTTTCTGTGAGTCATTCCATTTTTTTGTGCAAGATAGGAAGGGGTTACTCTCAGCTATTTTGCAATTAATTATTAATGACTTTTTCTGATGATCCCAAGGCCCCCTTCTACTCTTTGGATTTATTGGCTATTATTTGGTACTTTTTGAGGAATCATTTGGAAAAATTACTCACAGGTATCTTAGGCCTGTATTTTTAAGAGTTTACTGTATACTTGTGCAGGATAAACACTACACATGTGTGAATTTTGACCTCTAGAGTTGTGCATGTACAGTGTGAAAGCTATATTTCTGGTGTTTCATCTGTTCTAATTTCTCTGCCAGTCTCTATCTAACTACCAAAATGTCTCTAAATTCTTATCTCTGTAGTTTCCTAATGATATCATATTTTTTTATTTTAAATATTTCAATATAACATTGGAAAAATAAAAAACAAGTATTCTTAAATCAGAAATCATACACTATATTTATTTATATTATTTTCACCTGGATATTATCTATAATTAAGCTCCTAAATATTACTCACAGATGGAAAGAAATAATCAAGTATCTCACAAAATTTACACATGAATTTTTCAATTTCATTTATGAAAAGCTGACTTACCCAGAAAAACACAGAAATCATTGAGAATTGTTTTTTGAAATCATGACTTTACCAGTCTCTGATATTTTAAACATAAAAACCACATTAAGAAAGGGGTTGGGGTGGAGAGGGAGGGAGGGGGAGAGAGAGAGATTATTTTAAAATAAATGATATTTATGTTTAGAAGTTTTCTCAACTTAAAAATTTTAAAATTTTAAGCAAGAAAATATGTCAAAGGAAAAAAAAAACTAGATCTAGAAATTTCTAGTTTAAGAAGGTAGTAAAGATGGAAAGAAAGAATAAAAGACTGATTATTGACTACCTCTTCCTTTCATATTCCAAACAATGGAAAACAGGTGTGACTTTTGCTGATTATTTGTCAAACAAGGATAAGCAATGTGTTGAGTTTGCTGGGAAGCAGACTCTGAGATGGAGATCAGGCTGCAGGATATTTATTAGAGAGTGCTGTTAAATCAACACCTGTGGAAGATAGATAAAGGAAACAACAACAACCAAAATCATAGCTGGAACTAGAATGTAGCCCCAACCAAGACTTCAACCCAGTTCTCAGGAAGCTCTGGAACTCATCTGGTGTTTCAGAGATGTTTCAAACTAGGATAAAGGAGCTCAGCCTTTATATCTCATATTGATTTGACACTGGATGTAAGCACATCTGGAAAGAAGTATGACTTGATTTAGGTAGCACCTTTCTACTAAGGATATCTGAAAAAAAAGGTTGATAGTTGATGGCCATTTTCTGACATCACATGTAACAGTGATGAAAAGAATAAGCCCTTGATTCCTGAAAGGAAATCAGGCATTTCATCCTATATCAACAGTAGTCCATTCTTTCTAAAACTTGCATTCACTTCTTACAGGTTCTGGGAGCATCTTCCTTTTCTTGCTAGAAGAGGATCTTAGAAGAGGATGATTGGTAGAACAAATTAGCCCCAATTACTAACCCTGGTTCCTAATAACATACCAGGAGGTGTCTCTTAAAGCCCATAAATCTCCATTACAGATGCAGTCCCTTTGCTCCAACACCCTCCAAGTCTGCATGATAGTCTCCTAGTAGGGCATAAAGTCCATATGCCATCCTTTCTCACCACTGATATCTCTAATACCAAAGGTCATATGACCACAACTCAAGAAACAGAGATGCTTGCACTAAAGCCTGGATTGTCATAGCCCTTTCCTGCTGTGAGGCTCACTCATAGTTGCCAGCCTTTAAGGTCACTAAATATATTACCAGGTATGAGATATGTACCTCTGGGCCTACCAACCTCTGGTTCATTCTTCATGGTGAGAGGCACAGGAGGCAACCATTTCTTCTTTGAAAAAGACATTCTAGCATCTGAAAATTATAATATGTTTATTATCCTGGTGGACTCCTGAACTGTCATACGATTTATTTCACATGTTCTGGAGTACATATTGGCTTACTAAGGCTTTCATCATGCTAGCCACTCTTGCTCATTTAGTCCAATTAGAATAATGTCATTTATATAATAATGGGTAAATCTGATGTTCTATGAGATATTCTGACAGCCTTGATCTCTTCAAACTATGTTATGACAGAAGACACAATAGCTACCATAGCCCTAGAGCAAAACTGTAAACATATTCTGCTGCCTGTTCCTTTCTTTGACAATGATGCAAAAGAAAACATTCACCAGATCAAATCAAAGGCTATTTACCAAGTTCCTGGAGTGATTTGCTGAGTTTCTTTATTTGTTTGTTTGTTTTTTGGTTTTGTTGTTTCAGAGATATTTTTCAAACAAGACTAGTGCATTGAACAGATATATGATGATGTCTATCACTCTTGCATTTTTAGGGATTTAAGGCTGATCTTTATTTCTGCTGTTTCCTTCCAGTGGGATACTATGTTTTATTAACTATCCTAGCCAGGATTATAAGTAGAATGGTTTCTGAGATTTCCACTTGGCTTTAAGAATCCCTTCACCACAGGCCTAGGACCCAATATATGAGATAATGCCAATTAGCAAATATAACCATTATACATTTGGGAATCTTAGAAATGACCATGGATGATTCAACAAGTCTTAGAGGACCCACTGTAAACTATGCATGGGCCAAGACTGCTTTTATTGTCTATCCTTACATGATCTCACTACAACAGGGAGGAGAATAATATATTTTAGGTTTCAGGGCATCATATTATCTCTGACCTGTGTTCAATAGTTTTTAAAATGATTAGGTATTTTGCTTTGTCCTCTTGGGAAAAAGACATAGAAGTCATTGCTATGTATGTAGCAAAGCTACCTGCTGTAGCTTTGCAGGTCTCTTTTCAGACCTTTTTCAGTCAGTGGATTTAGGTCCACAATCTGACTCTGAGATAGAAACTGAGTAAGACATGATGACATTTTATCAATAAATTTGCCCTTACCCTCAGCTTCCTGATTTTTCAGCATTGCTTTTATAACTTGAGAATATGCTTTTTGGCTACCTATCTATTATTCCCCTTGGGATGTTGCATTCTGTCTCTATAACTCTGAAATTGATCTTCCTTGGCCAAATAATTTGAATCCAAACTGGATGCTCATTCTGGCAAATGTACCATCTACCTTCTGATGGGTAAGTGCTGCTTCCTAGTCTCTGTTGAGTAGAGTACTATCCTCCCCATTGCTGTCAGTGATCCCAACTGGCCTACAAAGGACAGCAATTGATGAATGTCTCATTGATGCTAGGGGCAGTCTCACCTGCATAATCATTACTGTTTTGGTAAATAGTATACCCCACTGGCTATCCCATGGAACAAAATAGTCCAAGGAAATTTCTGACCATATATAACACATCCTCTCTAACATGCCATATCTCTGACACTTCTCTCTCTTCTAGTATCTTCTATGGCATTTCCGACATTACTATCTCACTGTGTAAGTGGCATGCTAGTAATTGCCATCTTCACTGTGTTTGTATCATTTCCTGGGGTTCTTGACAGGGTCATACATCTTATATTTTTTAAGAGTGATACCCAAATTTATTTACCCTTCCCCTTGTTCCAGCAACCTCAGAATCCAGTCCCAAAAATAGTTTCCCACCTCATTCTGGTACATATTAGCCAGGCTCCTATCAGCAGAGCACTGCTACTCACTTCTGATTCTGTATTGCCTTAATTGAATTAGCTCTTGCTCAAATAAACACTTAAAATCTTTAACATGCTTCACTTTACCTTTAATACCTCAGTGAATTTATGATCTTCCTGGGAAAATCAACAGGGCAAATAAAAAAACCTGTAAAGTATAAATAAGTGTCATTTTGATTCAAATAAATGAACCAGTAATAATTGTGAGGCGGTATTTTCAAAAATGAGTCACACCTCCCCTGGCATCTGAATCAACAGCAATTTTGCCTAAAAATGCAGATTTTATGGACCAACCTACTTCAGGTTTACTGAATTATAATATCTATAATAGAGTGTGCCAAGGTGCATTTTACAAATATTACAAGCAACATTGATGAACAGTTATGTTTGAGAGAAACGTGAAAAATGATACCTCAGTAGGCATTAAAATAATAGTCTGCTGGCAGAATGTAATAAAGACCCAAGGGGAAAGAAGTCTAGAAAAGAATCATAAAAATGAGTGGAATTTAGACCCATGAAGAGGGGAAAATGTATTTCTGAATCCCAGAGATGAATAAATGAACAAAAAATATTGAAGAGATATTGAATCGATCAGATAGACTAGAATGATGTACAAACTGGAGCATAGTAGGAATTGAGTTTGCATCAGGTGGTGGAGAGCTTGGAATGCCAGACTTGGAAATTTTAACCCTATTCTAAAACAATAAAGGAATATATACTTATGCCAAGAGAGAATGTTGATGGAAGCAAAGTTTTGAAAGCATTAATCTGGTTGTGCTATGTAGGGTCTCCAGAAATGAAGAGATCCTATAAACATAATCTCAGTTAGAGATTGCTGTGATAATAAGATATGAAGTCAACAGCTTAAATGAAGGAATGAAAGAAGAGGTAGATGAACATAAGAGGAATTACAGAAAGAATACTTCATGCATGTTTTGGTTCACTTCTGTTTTTATGAGAGCTTACAGTTATTTATTATCCTAATGTATTCAGAGATGCTTAAATAAGAAATACTAAACTTTATACCTGGTGATGCATATCACATGATTGTGCTAGTCACTGACATGGGACTGAAGATCAGTTTCAACACTGATTATTTATATGTGTCACAAATGTGTGCTGTCATGAAAGGATAATTGATTGCAGTCAGAATTCTCTAAGTACTTGCAAGGTCTTACATTTTGCTAGATTTTTCTGTTCTATCAAGGTAATGCAAACAGTTATACAAGATGGCTCTAAAGTCCTTTAAGTTCTGAAGATCTATGACTTAAAGAAATGATAACTTAATAGATGTTATAATAAATATCCTATATATAAATGTGCATAATTTACCATAAATTGAGTTTTCTGACAGAGATAATTCCCTTCTTCCCATATAAATTTATTTTATTTCTATATTGTGCTATTTTTGGTATACAAGGTGGCATTTATATTTGAAAAAAAGATTATTATTTAAACTTTTGAAAGGGACCAAGTTTTGTGCTGGCTGGTGTTGGGTTGGGTCTCGGGTTGGGTCTCTGGTTGGGACACATGCAAAAGGCAAATTGATTGCTATGTCGCTCTCACATCAATGTTTCTCTTCCTCTTTCTCCCCCTCTCTTTCACTCTCTCTAAAATCAATAAGTGTGTTCTCTGGTGAGGATAAAAGGAGTAAAATAAATAGGAACCAAGTTTTGGAATAGGAATAGTGTTCCATGGGAATAGGTGAACATCATGGTATAACAAATTAAAAGAAGCAGGCATCTTTCATTTGCCTATATTTGTAGAAATGCTTATGAAAATTATTTTTTAAATCCTGTTTCTAAGAAAAAAAGCACAGAAGCAAGAAGAAATTTACTGATGAACTTCCAAAGTTGAGAAACTAGAATATCCATCTCTGCATGCTGAGTTTAATGATCATCAAACATGACTGTCAAGTGTCTTTTAAATCATATATGGAGAAACTCATGAACTGTTTTAGGTCAGACTTGCCCCCACTGAAAATCTTTTTTTTTTTTTTTTTTTTTACTTATTTTTTAAAAATTTTATTGTTGTTGTATTACATCCATCCCCTTTTTGCTCCCCTTTGTCCCCCTCCCCACCCACCCATTCCCCCAAAGTCAATCCCACCTGTTGTCCATGTCCATGGTTCCTTTATACTAGGTTCTTATCTAAACTGATCCCCTTTCTTGCCTCTGCCTCCCTCCTCCCCCTCCCCCAACCCCTTTCCCCCTGCCCACTGAAGGCCTATTCCTTATATTCATATACTTGGTTCTGTTTTGCTTGTTGTTAGTTTTGCTCATTATTGTCCCATGATGGGTGAGATCATATGATATTTGTCCTTCACTGACTGGCTTATTTCACTAAGCATAATACTCTCCAGTTCCATCTATGTTGTTGCAAAGGGTATGAGTTCCTTCCTTCTTTCTACTATATGGAATTCCATTGTGTAAATGTACCAAAGTTTTTTGATCCAATCATCCATTGATGGGCACTTAGGCTGTTTCCAGCACTCGGCTATTGTAAATCCCCACTGAAAATTTTATGCTACAAATTAAGGCGCAATGATTTTGAAACTTGGGAAAAATACTTCATTTTTGGTTTAAAATAAATATAATTGCTTTCATTAATATAATCTTTCCAGCAAAACAAAGAAGGTGGAGTAGGGAGGATTGTGCCTTACAATTAACTTTTAGGCAAGCATTTTTTATCATTAAGATAATGTTTTCCTTACTAATGTTTGTAGGTAGTCTGTACTGACAAATCAACTTTAAAGTAACTTGAGTTTATTTAGTAACAGGCATAATAACTATGAAAAGTTTTGATGTCAATAAAACTTTATTTTAAGATAGATTTGTTTTCAAACTTAAAATTAGGTACCCTGCCTGATTTTTAAGAAATTAACAGATTAAAATTGTGAGTCAAATATTTTTGTTTACTTTTTAATAAAAATATTCATTCTATGAATAATTTAAATAGAACATTTCTTAAGTATATTAAAAATATTCAACTACCTAAAATGTTTTTTACCTTTGTTTTTAAGGTTCACATTTATTAAGTACATATGTACCTATATATTGAGTCCTATGTGTTGACTCTTGGATTATGAATTAACTATTTGGAGTTTATCAAAGAAGTTGATTAACTCTCTAGATGCCAGTGTATGATATAAGCCCTAACCAGGATAAAAAGTGTGTATATAACAAAGTTATATGTTATGTATTAGTTTAATAATATAATGGCATTTATCTTATTTTAAATCAGTTTTAATATTCTTAGAATAAATGTCCTTCCTTTTTATGCATATTTTTAAAAAATTTCTTTTGCACAGTGAAGTGCCTAAGTGATATAACTTTATGGAGTAATCAATATGAAATATGAAAAATTATACAGGATATGTAATTTTGTCATCAGAATTGTCTTTTGAACCCACTCTAATAAGAGCAATTGGCAGGGAGGGAAGTGAGGGAAATTCCAAGTCTGTTATGTAGTCACAGATGCTCTTTGTCTGGGAAACATCATTGGCACAGAGAACTGCAAAGAAATCACAGGGCTATTTCAGGAGGACCAGGAATAGGAGGCAGGATGTAGGTGAGAAGCCTTTCAGTTTTCCTTGTGGTGTCTAGAAGGTATCATAAGGGACCTGTCAAGGAGATAGATTTTTCAGATATTGAAGTTTGTAGGTTTCCCACACTCTTCCTTCTAGATCCACTTTGGACAAATTACTCCCCACCAGTATTCTTTTTAAAAGAAAAAGGTAAAATGGATTTTAGTAACAAGTCAGGCAGGGTTTGAGTTTGGAAGGTATGTGGCACAACTAAATATTCCAATTAACCTCATAATTATGAAAAGCTATTCCTAAAAAGGACAGTGAAAGATGCCAGGATTTGTAGAGGGATTTCAAATTTTACACAATGCTTGCTTGTTTTTCCAGCATTGTTCATTTTGAAAAGAATATTTGACAAGGTAGAGGAAGGGAACTATCCTTATTCTGTATTTTTCATTATTAATTCATGCCAGGAAACCATGGAAAAATGACAGTCATGAGCAGAAAATCTGGGTTAGACATAAATGCATAATGATAAATACATGAACATTAATTATGGCATTCTGAAAAGATGCTGGGAAAAGATTGCTGACTTATCAACTTGCTTTTGCTTTTGCTGTAGTTGAGCCTAGTTTTATAAATACTATGCTACAAGTTGAGGGTGTTATGCTATTGCATGGTTATACTATTGTATTGACTTAATTAGAGAAATAAGCCCATTGACAAGTAAGATTAATAGGAAAATAAATATGCACAGCCACTTACTACATAACATTGGTTACTTCTATTTTCTTAGTTTCCAGCTCGGAGGTCTTCACTATACAATGAATTTCACATTTATTGAATTGGTTTTATTGAATTATATGTATGTTTAATTCAAAAGTTCTCCTGGTTTGAAGAACAAGTGCCATATAAATATGCATAACTTCTATTTGACAGATTCTTGAGGCATGACTAGGGGATTATCTTCAAACCTGTAAGAGTGGAACTGAGATTCCATGTTCTAATGGCTTAAGTAGGCATAACAAAATATATTTCTTATATGAATACAAAACCCATTTGGTCCATCCCCTTGTTTCTGGTGAAATACCAGGTTCTGTTGCATGTGAGAACTGTAATCAACAGATTGCAATTCTTAACTAGCTTGAGGATTAACTGGGCAGAGTGCCCTCTAGGCAGCCCATAACTCCTCTGACCTCAATCTCCCAAAATCTGTACATCAAGGAAAGGTTGCATCCTTGCAATAAACGGTGGGGAGAACTAGTCCAAATCATGATCAGCTGATGGTAGCCTAGTAGCGATATATTGTCATAGGCAGTACCACACATTTATCTATTAATACCCTTATTTCTATGACTTTTAAAATCCCATATTAAAATACTAACCTCATTTAAATGAGCCTGAAGATATAACACAGAAACAAAGAGCAGAGGCCAATGAGTCAAAATATATCTCCAAATCTGGCTTTAAAGAAAAGTTCATGCCCTGACTGGTATGGCTCAGAGGATTGAGTGCTGGCCTGTGAACCAAAGGGATTCCCAATTAGGGCACGTGCCTGGATTGGGGGCTGGGTCTCCAGTTGGGGTGCATGAGAGGCAACCACACATTGATGTTTCTCTCCCTTCCTTTGTCCATCCCTTCCCCCATCTCTAAAATACATAAATAAACAGAATATTTTAAAAAATATTTTTCCTCTGCTAGAGATTTAACAAAAAGGTTCACGTTATCAATTTTGAGGGTTTTTGTATGTTTGTTTTAGTAAAGCCCTTCTTTACAGCATTCAGGGCTTATATTAATTTATTGCTTAAATGAGTTTCACAATTGTCCTATGAGAAGAAGTAAGGTGTAAATTAGACTTTGGGTATAATTTTGAATAAGTCAAATTTACCAGCAGGACCTTCCTCCTTTCTATCAGCAGTTTTCCTAGGTGGTCTGGCACACACTCCCCAGCTTTTACTTACTTAATCCCCCAAGATCCTCATGAGCCACCAAATCTAAGTTTAACCCCTCATAACATCCTCTTTTATTTCTCTCACCCAACCCCTTCTAACCAATTCATGCCTTTTAACTTAGATTCCCATCAGAATAAAATTTCTAGGAGAAACGGAACCTAATATGCATTGTTTACAGTTTTATTTTCATTCTAGTGTCAATATCAATATATTTTTATAGATAACTAATGGCATTCACTGAAGCTGGTTTGAGCTTGTCATTAGAATAAATACTGATTTAAGTCATTTCTAGCAATATCTCAAATTTGAGGATATATATATATAAATTTAAATAAAGGCAACTTCATTTCCTAAGGTGTTCAGAAATTACTCATGACACTTGTTAAAGAGAGCAAGAAAGGCTTTATTCAAGAAACTATTGCAATGAATATAGGGATAGAGGGTGAGTTCACCTCCAAATACAATAAGAACAAGTTAGAATTTATGGCCAAGGAGAGGGCTGAGGAGTTATAGATGGAAAACTACTAAGAGAAAACATAAAGAGTACCAAGGGATTCTGGCCAAATTGACCCAACGGGATTTTTGTTGGAGGCAGGCCTAATTATTAGATATCACTTGGAGGATGGTAGATGATAAGGTATTATATTAGATATTGAAGATGGTGAAATAACAGAGAATGGGGGATTCTAGTGAAAATGACTTAGCAGAATTAATGTTAAAATTATACAAAGCAGAGATGAACTTGGAAAGAAATTGACTTCAGCCTAGATGAAAAGGAGCTCAAGGCCCTGGCTAGTAGCACAGTGGATAAGGCTCGCCATTCTGTGAACCCTAAGGTTGCTGGTTCCATTCCCAGCCAGGGCAACATAACAAGGTTACAAACCAGGTCTCCAGTCAGATCTTTGCCTGGAGGCAAGTGAAAAGCAACCATACGTTGATGTCTCTCTCCCTCTCTGCCTCTCTCACCCTTTTTCTAAAAATAATGAAATAAAATCTTAAAAATAATAATAAATTTTAAAAATAAAAAAGTTTATAAATAAATTTTAAAGAAAGGAGCTCAGGGGAGGCTGAGAAGAGATTGGTCAAGGAGAGAATCTGCCAAAGGTTGCCTCTGAACAAAAGATAGTTAAGGCAATGCATAAATTCTACACTGAGAATTAAAGTAGCATTTACAGGTTTGCTTGATTTTTTGTAAAACTGTTTTCACATTTTGATGGCCTTTATTATCAATAGATTAGAATCTGAGTTTGAGTTTTCATAATCTTATCCACAACTATTGATACAGAGACACCTGATCAGATAACGTGGGAAGAGTAGGAGGGGTCATAGGAAGAGGTTGCCCCAAGGCATTGGAAAGAAGTCTGGGACAGGATTGGCTGAAGAGCTGATGCCTCCAGAGCCAATGGAAATGAAAAGAGGGCTGGTTCCCTGGTTCTTTGTCCTCAAGGTGCCTGGATGATCATGCTACTGCTGCCTGTATTTCCCACTGGACAGTATTTTGGATGGAAAGGAGCTGTGGGCACAGCCTAGGATTGAGCTGGCCTGGCAGAGGGTGGCAGGCTTATATTTGGGTGTTCTAGAGGGGACAAGCTCTGAGGCAAAAGACTGCCATTCGTGCAAAATTGTGTATCTTTTGTATCTTATGTTGTTTTAGTTTGTAAACTAACCTAACAGAAATAAGATAATGAAAAACTTACAGGAGAAATGATAGGAGAACCCAGGTGTTTGAGGTTAGCCTTAATTAATTGGCTTAAGTGACTGCTTTTGAATAAAGACTCATTTCCTTTATCACCAAACCTTTGCCCCTGTAATTTTGCCTAGAGGGTGGCGGTGAGTAGCGGGACCTCAGCTTGCTGTTTGGTAACACTATCTATTAATAGACTGACAAACTTACTATGTGTTAGGCTTTTCAAATAGCAGGATTAAAACATAAAATATCTATACAACCTTCAACAGTTAAGATATTTTACTCACAACTAAACATCCAGATTTTGGGTCCAAAAGAGACTTTAAGAATTTAGTAATTCTTGCCTCCTGCTTGTAGTCTATTAAATGCCTAACCCAACCAAGATGAATAATTTGAATATAATTTCAAAATATTTCCATGATACAACTGCTCCCCTGTCTGTGTTTAAATATCGGTAAAATTGAGGGAGGGTGTTCCTAAACACTAGTTTTACTTAGTTCTACATGTAAAGTCTCTCTAATCCCTCCTCTTTTACTTTGATTATGTCCAAAACATTTATTTCTCCATTGTGTGGTAGATTGTAAATTTAATGACTTAAAAATTAGTTTGAAATTAACAGGAGCATCAACAAAGTGCTTCCTGGTTTTTCTCACCATGTCATATATTCAATTCAGGAGAGCTGGTGAGCTATTAAACATAGGAAAGAGCAGCCATAAGGTGGGAAAGAATATTCATTTGCCAAGGCTGCTATAATGAAGGACCACACACTGGGACTTGATTCTCTCACAGTGTTGGAAACTAGAAGTCTAAAATTATGGTGTCAGTAGGTCATGCTCCCTCCCAAACTCTGGCTGGAATGCTTCCTTGCCTCTTCCTAGGTGGTGGCCATTGAGCTTAAGCCTTCCTTACCTTGCAGTTACATCACTCTGTCTCTGCATGGCATTCTGCAATGAGTCTGTCCAAATTGCTCCACTCATATAATAACACAAGTCATATCAGATCTGGGCCCACCCTAATGACCTCTTCTTAACTTGTGGTCTCATCTGCAAATTAGGCTACATTCTGAGGTACTGAGAGTTAGGACTACAACATATCTTCCTGGAGTACACAATCCATATCTAAGAGTTCAAGATAACATTAAGATACCCATTTTGGACTATCATCATGCTTGTAAGGCTGAAAACAGACTAAAGAAAGAAAGTAGGTTGGGGTGAGAGAAAGTTTAAGAAATAAACAGTATGTGGGTGGTATTTGCAGCATTATTAATTGTGTTTGCTCAAGGGAACTACACAGATTGTCAGTGCCCTATGAATCAACAGTATTTCTTTGAGCAAGAAGAGATGGAAAAAGTATCCAAGCAAGAGTAGCCAGAATCGTAGGAGAAATATTAGGGACAGCAAAGGAAAATAAAATTTTAAAAAGAACAGTGATCAATAGTATTGAGTTGTTTGTTCCACCTAGAAAAAAAAATTTATACTTAAAACAGTTTTGTTCTGAATACATAATAGATCATAAATGATATGAATTTTAATGAAAAGAAAAAGAACAATTGAATGATACTTCATATAACCTGAAGCCATATGCAGACACTAAGTCAATATTGAGCTGAATGCATTTCTAATCTTATCATCATTATCCTTGCTCCCTTGATTGTTCAATATAAGGTGGTCAGAATGCAGATAATAAGGGCAGTTGTGTGTGTATGCTAGCCAGTGTGCAGGTTGTTATGTGATAACTCAGCAACAAGTTGGCCAAGCCCGGACACAGATGAATTGGGCCCTGCCTCAACCTGTTCTGTGGCCCTCATCTGCACCAAGGAGTACTTGCAGATCATGTCAGAATAACAGAGAACAGTGTAATTGCATTGGTGAGGTGAGTTGGTCTTGCAATTATAATTGAAGTTGCTAACTAGTCTTACAATTACAGTCATAGCCTAAAAATTTCTGGGCTTTGATCTTTTATGTCGCTTTAATGAGTGACATTTGGAAGGACAAGTCATTATATATTAAGAACAAAGGCCATTCAGGAATCCTCCCATCACCCATGCTACTTGACAAATTAAATCTGGACTTTTTTGCCTCTCATCTTAAATTATTAATAAATAAAACTTTGCAATTCATTGTGTGGCTTCTCATTTTCATTGAGGCAGTGGAGTGTGGAGAAATGGGCACTGGACTGGAAGATGGCGTTTCTGGGTTATAGTTCTGGTTCTGCCAGTAACTTGCTACATAAATACAAGCTGGCCTCTTACCTCCATAAGTCCTGGTTTACTCATTTGCAAAAAGAGCAGGCATCCAAGTAAAAAAATCAAGGATACAAACCTATAAGAAGCAGAATTATTCTTATGCTAAAATAGAATAGATTTTCATGATATTAAGAAAAATAATGTCAACCATTATGTTAAATAGGGACTGATTATTCTCAGGGGGATTTGATACATCTTTACATTTCTGTGTGCTGTTAAAAGCAATTTTGGGACTACTTCAGTTAGGCAAAGAAATAAAAAGTGATATTTTGCACTGACTTAGTGACCTTTAAATGCAAGAACTTAAAATCATTCTATAAACTTAATAGGAAGTTGTGACCAGGAAAGGTAGTTTTAAATGGTTTGGTAACCAAGGCATTATCTCTTTCTGTCACAGTAAGGAAATTAAAAATATAAAATTCTCAGCTTTGTTTGGGTATATATGAGTCTTAAAAATGCAAAAATTATGCTGTTTAATAGAGACTCAGCTGTACTAACTTTGAAAAAAATTATAAATGCCTTTGAATAGAGCAGGAAATAACTGGGTAGTAAATTTTATAGTATATTCTATCAAGAGCTTGTTTCCACCAAAGTGATCATGAAGTTTTGAACAATGATGGACACTTAAATGCATTCTTTTTTATTCGTTCACTTATTCAACCCAAAATAATTATACAGGTCTTTGGCATTAATTGTGTTGTTCTGAGTGTTGAGGGTAAAAAAATGAACAAGTAGAAAATACCTCTGCCCTCCTAAGGAGTACATCCCAGTGAGATGACAATAAATGAGCAAAGAGATGATACAAGATCTTTCAGAGAATGAAATTAGCTTTGACAGGGATATACTGCACAGGTGTAGTAGAGCATGACTGCTGATGTGAGTGAGATGATATTTTTGCTGAAACCCAAATAATGGGAATAAACCAGTGTGGTAGATAAAATAGTAGCAGATGTCAATGGCCCTATCCTCACATCCTGTGAATAATGTTCCCACACATGGTAAAGGACTTTGCAGGTGTAATTAAATATAAGGACTTTGAGATGGGAAGATTATTGAGAATATTTGGATGGGCTCAGCCTTACCATATGAATCCTTAAAAACACAAGAGGAAGGAAGAAAAATGGACCAGAGAAATCAGAGGTGACAAAACATCAACCAGCTCTTGCTAATGGTGAAAATGGAAAAAAAGGGTCAGAGGCCCAACAATTCAGCAGTCTCTAGAAGCTCAGCTCCTAGGCCATAAGAAAACAGAGACCTTGGTTATACAGTTTTAAGTAACTGGATTTGATCAATAACCCAAACAACCCGGACATGAATTTTTCTGTAGAACCTCCAAAAAGGATTTTATTCTGGTACCCCCTTTACCAGACTTCTAACCTAAAACTATAAGATACTAATTTGTGTGGTTTTAAGGCACTAAGTCTGTGGTGATTTTTTATGGCAATGATAGAAAACCATTACAACTAGTGTCTTAGTTTGCTCAGGCTGCTTTAACAAAATATCAGACTGGGTGGGTTATAGACAACAGTCCAGAGGCTGGAAGTCTGGGATTATGGTACCAACATGGGCAAGTGAAGGCCCTCTTTTGAGCCAACTTCTTGCTGTGTCCTTACATGGTGGAAAATGATGAGGAGCTCTGTGAGGTCTCTTTTGTAAGAGCATTAACTCTCATTTATGAGAGCTCCACCATCATGGCCTAATAACCTCTAAAAACCCAACCTCTTAAATTCATCGCATTGGCTATTAGAATTTCAACACATGAATTATGGGAAACATAAATGTTCAGGCCATAGGACTCTTTTTTGTAAAAATACTTTTAAATTTGAGAGAATATTATCTAGGAAGAGGGAACTGCAGATTTAGAAGCATAAGAGTAAGAATAAACTTATTGCATTTGATAATCAGAGAAAAAACACACAAACAAAAATAAAAACAAACTAGTATGACTGCAGAGTGATGAGTGAAAGGAAGAGTGATAAGAAAGGAAATCAAGGAAGAAGAGAGTGACAGGACTCAAGAGCTTTATTGGCTGTGATAGAGAGTTTGGGTTTATTCTAAATTAAATTCAAAATCACCAGTAGGCTTTAAATTAGAGTATGACATGCTATATTTATTTTAAAATAGCCAAAAAGTTCATGTTTTTTAAATTTAATTTTATTGTTGTTGTATTACATCCATCCCCTTTTTGCTCCCTTCTGTCCCTCTCCCCACCCACCCATTCCCCCCAAAGTTAATCCCACCTGTTGTCCATGTCCATGGTTCCTTTATACTAGGTTCTTGTCTAAACTGCTCCCCTTCCTTGCCTCTTCCTCCTGCCAAGTTCATGTTTTTTTTTCAATATAATAAAAGTCATATTTTTCATTTTCACAAATAACTTTATTGACTTGGATATTTTGAGTATGTCAGTTCTCTCCTGCATAATAAAATGTTGATTGTTTTCAGTCAATCTTTATCAATTTCAACTGGTCAATCTGATCATGGAGCATCATCCAACCAGAAATTTCCAGCATGAAACTTTGCAAACCACTTCTGACACATCTGATTAGTCATAGCACCTTCTCCATACATTGCACAAATCTTTTTTTTTGCATTACAGTTGTGTTTTTACCTTTCTTGAAATAATAAGGCATAATATGCTGAAAATGTCACATATTTTCTTCCATCTTCAATATTAAAATGGCTACACAAAAATGTTACACCAATTTTGATGTTTTTTAAATGAATACTCATATGACAGCTGTTATGATATAACCTAACAAAATTGTTTTGAATGAAGTTAAAGGCAACTAAAGCCTACTAGAGCCATCTTACAGGAAAAAAAAAAAAAAAAAAAAAAATATATATATATATATATATATATATATATATATATGGTTTGGCCCTGGCTGGTAGCACAGTGGATAAGGTGCCGGCCTGCGAATCCAAGGGTCGCAGGTTCGATTCCCTAGCCAGGGCACATAACAAGGTTGCAAACCAGGTCTCCAGTCAGGTCTGTGGCTGGAGGCAAGTGAAAAGCAACCATACATTGATGTCTCTCTCCCTCTCTGCCTCTCTCCCTTCCCCTCTTTCTAAAAATAATTAAATAAAATCTTTAAAAAAAATATTGTTTGGCCAATCCAATATATATTAGTCTGGCTGCTATGTGGTAAGTGGATTGTATGAGACAATAACAGAAGTGCCAAGGGCCACTAGGAAATAATTCAGGAGTCTGGTAAAATTATGGTGAATTGGGAAATGGCAATAGATATAGAGAACAGAGGTAGATTTAGGATATTTTTGGACATAGAATCAACAGCATCAGCTAGTAGTTTGGGAATTAAAATTTAAAAATAAATCATGTTTTTATCTGAAGGAATTGGCTAATTGGGAGAGCTACTTTTCTCAGATGAAGGAAACTGTATAGGAAAATATAGACTCCATTGACTGTTGATAATCAATTATGATGCTTGGATCTGAAACATACATTGATCAAAAGCAATATGGGAATATTTGGATTTCACATTTATTTTTCAGGAAATGTGGGAGTCCCTCCTATCACTTTCTCTAGCACCTTGATGAAATTTTAGAACTTTTATTCAAGTGTGAGTTCCATGTAACACATCTTAGTTCCTTTAGGCATCCCTGAAAATATGGCAGCTAGAACTCAAAGGCAGCCCATTTGATGTGGGTACTGTTTGCCTCCAGAAGCTGTGGAATTTATTTTACTTAGGGATGTGGATGTGGCATACTAGCAGGTTTCTTTTCCCCCTCTGAAACTTGGGTTTTATTTCTTTATTTGTTTATTTATTTATTTAAATATGGAATGCTTTCTGAATTTGCGTGTTTCGTCTTTGCACAGAGGCCATGCTAATCTTCCCTGTATTGTTCCAATTTGAGTACATGTGCTGCTGAAGTGAGCACTGGAACTTGGGTTTTAAAATGCTATTATTAGGATGAACCTGAACTGGAAATACAGATTTTAAAAGTAATTGTCAACAAAGCTGTATGAGAGAAATGGGAAATAATAATAGACTATTAGTTATAATTTATGCAGCTCTTATTAGGTACTGAGCATTGCTTTTTATCTGATGTGCTTATTGCCTAAATTTAACTCATTTTCTATAGGCAACACTAATTGTTCAAGGAGGTTAATTAAGTAACTTGAGGTCACAGAACTATCAAGGTACTGTCATCAAACACAGCTTGTGAGTCCTCATATTTTACATATTGAACACCCACAATTTTTTTCTTCCCTGATATCTCTTTTATAACTGTATAAAATTCTACAAATTTGTGTCACAAGATATTTACATATTTACACACAAAAATACGTACACAAACAAAAACCTCAATTAGGTAACTGCAACCTTTTCAAGAAAGTATTATTTTCTCATAAAGAAAGTGAAGCTTAGTGGGCCTAATCTACTTTTTAAAGTTCACAGAGATATCATTTGGAGCTGCTGGGATTTGTTCTAATTTTAAATCTCAATTCCCATTTGTTTCCTAAGGTTTTTTCCCTCCAGTATAAAAAAAAATAGAGAACATTTATTCAAAAATGATAACTTAGTGTTTATTATATGCAGACATTTTTCTACAAAATTGAACATAATCTTTTTAACAATCTAATGCTGAGATGTCTGCTTCTCACCATGATAGAGTAATTGGTACCAGACCTAGCCTGCTGCCATAAATAATACAAAACTGAACAAAATGTAAGAGTCCCTTGTTTGAGACATTGAACATCAGGCAGTGCAGTACTATGATCTTTTAGAGGGAGAAACACACAAATTGTTTCTATTTTCTGCTCAGGAGAATTTCTGGGCCAAAGCACAGGGCAGATGAGCCCAAGGAGAGAATAGAGGTACCACTAAGTTGGGGACACAGAGATCTGAGTTTGGACCCACTGAGGTGTCTGGAATTAGTGCCACAGAGCAATGGATGAAAGGAAAGTAGCACCAATATAAGTGCAAAAATGTCTACCAAAATTTTCCTATGGTCCTCAATGAGGCCTGGGCTGTGCAAGTGCAAGACTGAACTCTTTGAAGTTTAACAGAGAGTAGATACTCTGCAGCTGAAACCTGAATGTAACTCTCTGAGATTATGCAAACCTGAGGCTACTAAAATTCGGGCTCACCAAACTGGAGAGATATCATTGATTATGCTGAGCATTCAGCTGAGATCTCAGAAGGACTAGGTTTTAGGATTAAGGACCCCATAACAGATTAAAAGCAACACTGGAGGAATAATGACAAAACAAAAACAAAAACAAAAGAGAAACAATTTCAAGATCATCTCCCATAATTTAACTACATGCCAGAATGTAACTGAGCAAAGAGCTTGGCCATGTGGCACCTTGACACATAACCCAACAATTAGTGTTGAAGGAAATCGTTTTTTATCAACAGGGTTCCAACAGGGGCGGGGTGCTGAGGGTGCTCCTGCTCAGAGCCCTTCTTTCCCCTGAGACCCAGAGCCTCTTTCCTAAAGGGCTGCAAGCCAAAACCATGCCCCGAAGTTCCCCATATCATCTGTCCTTAAGCCAATTCTGAAAACAGACCCTCCATCCTCTCTGGACTGTGCACCTGCGGGTGTCAGCGTTGCCACCCTCTCACAGCAGTCCTCCCCTTCAGCATCTGGGGTACGCTGTGCTCAGCCTCCATGTAGTGGTTCAGGAAAACATGTGCCACGCCATGTTACATGTGATCAGGGTGGAGTCCAGTGAGGCACATGTCCCAAGAAAGTGGCTTCTCTGTACATCCTTTAGAGAAGCAGAAGTACAGACCTTTCTCACTACAGACCACATGGCTGCTTCTCTTCTCTTTCAACCCACCCTCATTTCAGTGCTAGGCCTTCCTATGTGACCTCATGTCCAGCCCTGCTACGATGTGCCATTTTTTCCAGTTCCCCTATATCTTTTACCTTCTTTTAGCTGCCATTTTTAGTCAGAGAAAGAGTTCCCACTGACACAGAGATATGGGGTGGTCAGCCACCTCCCTTGGCTGTCACAAGTCACTATATACTTTTAAACTCACATACACCATTCACCCTGGATGGCAGTCCTCTACCCTTCAAGGAAGGCATGGCTATTAACTTTCTATTGTTATGCAAAAGTATCTTAAATCATATCATCAACTTTTCCTTTTCCCCAACCAAGGGGGTTTTCTCTTATGTTTAGGGGACCCTATTACAAGAGCAAAACATCATATCTTTTCTAGGAAGAAAACAGTATTCAGATCACATCATGTACAATCTCTAGCTATGAATTAAAATAGCAGCTATGTGGATCCATGGATTCACTTCCTAGCTAAACAAGAGGTATAAATTTGTTTTTAATAATTAAAAAAAAACACTTAGAATATGGTTTTCTGCATTTTCTGTATTTAAGGTAATACAGAAAATAAAGACATGTAATTGAAGAAAACAAATCTTAGTGAGAGTCTTTGGAACTTGGGCCACAACATGCTCCCTACCTAATCCCGAATCAGTTTGACAGAAGCTCCACAATGTGTGGGTGTGGCTCAAAAGAAGGGATTAGGGTTCCCTCTCTCATAGTCAAGGGATACTATGTGTCTCCAGAGACTAACTCCCTGGTAAACGTAGCCAAAAGGTTGGTGGTTCTATGTTTTCAGACAACCTTCACTTGTAGAATGGTGTGCCAGGCTGTGAATACTGGTACACTAATAACTCTTTACAGAGATATAAAGAAAAAAAGCTACTCAAAAAACACCAACTAAAACTACTATCATCCCAGGATGTCTGCACAGAAAAACTATATATCTCTGTACCTGTGTTCTCTTCACTAATTGTAAAAGCAATTTTATAAAACATATATAAATATATATAATTGAATTGTTGGGCCTACGAAATACAGAAATGACATATACTTGACAATACATGAATAAAGGAGTAGGTGGAAGCAAAGCTGCACTAGAGTAAGAAAATCACTTCGATCTATGGGAATAAACCACAAGAATCAAACATTTTAAATAAGCAAAAAAACTATAACAAACATTAAAATATATACTTGATTTCCTTTCCTATTGCAGCACTTTAAAAGATATAAATGATATTAAGAAATAATTACAATAGTGCATTGTAGGAAATGCATCATGTGTATACACAATATGTACACAGTGTCATAAAATGGGGAAGAGGGAACAGGATTAACATATCTATAGATATCTGGAAGTAAATTATTATAAATCTAAAGTAGATTTTGATAGACTAAGGTGTATACAGTAAGCCCCAAGAAAATAATTTTTTTAAGGTAGTAAAACAAAATTAAAGGGGTTAAATGTTACACTTCATGTAAAAGCAGGCAATAAAGGAAGAACAAGAGGAACAAACACATATGAGACACATAATAAATGAAAGGACAAACATAAATCCAAACATATATTAAATGTGAAAGGATTAAATAATACAATCAAAATGTAGAGGTCAAGAAACTAGATAAAAATAGTATTGTACTGTATGATGTCTATATGAAACAATTTAGATTCAAATATATAAATTTTAAAATATACAAATAATTGGAAAGTAAAAGGATGCAAAATATTCTATCATTCAAAAAGCCACCATAATATAGTTGGATTGGCTATATTCATAACAGGCAAAACAGATTTTAAACAAATGTTAGTAGAGGTAAAGAGGATAAAGATATATGATCAACTTATTAGGAATATATAAAATTTTTAACATGTGCACCTCACAACTGATCCCCAAAATGCATAAAGCAAAATCTGATAAAATTTCAAAAATAAACAAGTCAAAAATAATAATTGAAAACTTTAGTACCCCACTTTGAAATATAGATATGTGGATGAGAAAAGGGAGCCTATGTGAAGTAACCTCACAGAGCAACCTCATCATAAATTCCTAATGGGGCAGGTCATGATGGATAGTCACAGCCTAGGCATATAACTTTCTTTTTTACTTTGCATTGTTTATAGTTTTAACTTATGTTATCTTTACTGAGGTATAATTGACATAAGTAAACTGCACACATTTAAGCTGTACAATTTGTTAAGGGTATACATATTTGCAACCGTTACTGCAGTTAAGGTAAGTATATGCATCAACCCCCAAAGATTCCTAATGTTCCTTTGTAATCATCCCCACTTCTCCCTCCCTCCCATCTGACCACACCATCCCTAAACATACTGATCTGCTTTTTATCACTAGAGTTCATTGTGCTTTGTCTACTGTCCTATAAATATGAGAATGTATATTATCAATATTTTTACATTGATATAACATGAAATCATCACCCCATAATCTAGTGCCTGTCTGACATGATACATAATTATTACAATATTACTGATTATATTCCCTATGCTTATATTTCAGCCTCATGACTATTTTGGAGGGATTAATTAAAGGCGAATTAATCCCTTCACCTTTTTTGCCCATCCCTACCAACCCCTTTCGATATTGTAACATCAATATTTTCTTAATATCTGTGAATTATTTCTGTTGTTTGTTTGTTTTTCTTAAGAGTCCAATGTGAACTGAAATTGTGTGATATTTGTCTTTCTCTGATATTTCACTTGGCACAATACCCTTCAGGTCCATCCATGTTGTTTTAGATGGCACAATTTTTTTCTTCTAATGGGCTGAGTCATATAACATCATATATATGCAACACTTTTTCTTTGTCTACTCATCTATTGATACATATTTAAGTTGCTTCTAAATTTTGACTATTGTAAATAATGCTTCAATGGCCATATGGATGCATATGAATTAGTGTTTTGGGTTTCTTCAGATAAATACACTAACCAGTATTGTTGTTTCCTTCTTTATGTCTTGTTATAGCCTTTGCTTTAAAGTTTATTTGATGTTACTAACTTGGCTTTTACTTTTTCATTTCCATTTTCATTAAATACCCTTTTCCATCCCTTTACTTTCAATTTGTGTTTGTCATTTGACCTGAAGTATGTCTCTTATAGGCAGCTTATGTGAGTCTTGTTTTATTAGCTATTCAGCCATCCTATATCTTTTGACTAGAGCATTTAATTCATTTACATTTAAATAATTATTGATAGACATGTAGTTATTGCCATTTTATTTTATTTTTATTCTTCTTTTTAAAGAAGTCCCTTTAACATTTCTTATAATATTGATTTGATGGTAATGAACTTCCTTAGCTTTTTCTTGTTTAGGAAGGTTTTTATCTCTTCTTCAATTCTAAATAATAGCTTTGCTGGATAGAGTGATCTTGGTTGTAGGTTCTTGCTTTTCATCACTTTGAATATTTCTTGCCAATCCCTTCTGGCCTAAAATGCTTCTGTTGAGAAATCTGTTGACAGTATATGGGAGCTCCTTTCTAGGTAACTAACTGCTTTTCTCTCTTACTGCTTTTAATGATTCTCTCTTTGCCTTTAAACTTTGGCACTTTAACTGTAATGTTTCTTGGTGTGGGTCCCTTTGGGTTCATCTTTTTGGGACTCTCTGTGCTTTTTTTTTTTTATATATATATATTTTTAAAATTTTATTATTGTTGTATTACATCCATCCCCTTTTTGCTTCCCTTTGTCTCTGTGCTTCTTGAGTGTGTGTGTCTATTCCTTTGCCAGGTTAGGGAAACTTTCTGTCATTATTACTTCATATAAATTTTTGGCTTCTTGCTCTCTTTCTTCTTTTTGGTACCCCTGCGGTACAAATGATGGTATGCTTGATGTTGTCTCAGAAGCCCCTTAAACTGATTTTAATTTTTTTTTTTTTTGTTCTGATCAGGTGTTTTCAGCTATCTTATCTTTCAAATTGCTGATTCAGTCCCCTGTTTCATCTAATCTACTGTTCATTCCATCTAGTGTATTCATTTCAGTTATTGTATTCTTCATTTCTTATTGGTTCTTTCTTTATGGTTTCTATGTTTGTTTTTCATGCTTATAAGATTCTCACTAAGTTAAGCATCTTTATAACCATTATTTTGAACTCGATATCAGGTATATTGCCTGTCTCTATTTCATTTAGTTCTGTTTATTTATTTATTTTGTTTTGTTATATTTTGTTTCTGAAGACTTCTCCAGTTCTTTCATTTGGAGCATGTTTCTTTGTCTCTTCATTTTGGCTGCCTCCTGCTTTTTGTTTTCTTTTTTTTAAATTTGTTTTCTATGAATTAGGTAGAGTGGCCTTATCTACTGGTTATCTTGTGGGGCACAATGGCACAGTCTCCCTGGTTACCTGAGCTGGGTGCTTCAGATATGTCCCTTATGTAGGTTGCATGTGCCCTTGATTGTTGCTGGGAAGGATTGAACCTCAGGTTAATTGGTTGGAAGAACTGGTTGTGACTACAGTGGAGGAAATGTTGTGTGTGGGGTTGATCCTATATAACAAGACTTGCTTTAGTTAGGCTATTTTCTTTCCTTTCATAGTTGATCATTGCCAAGCTTTATGTGGTCATAAAATAGTACAAACTACCTTGATATTTGAAGAAATGTATTACTTTACTTGTGTTGTCTCTAACATTTCATCATAAAGATACTTAAAAAATAATCACAAGAAAATGAGCTGTGCAGCTATATACTGACCACAAAAACATCAGTGTTACTTTAAGGTGGATGATTTAAATATGGGGACATGGTAACATTTTCTCTACCAATTATTATTATTTTTAAAGATTTTATTCATTATTTTCAGAGAGAAGGGCAGGGATGGAGGAAGAAAGGGAGAGAAACATCAATGTATAGTTGTCTTTCACCAGCCTCCAGCTACAGACCTGACTGGAGACCTGGCTTACAGCCTGGTTATGTATCTTGACTAGGAATTGAACCAGCAACCTTTAGGTTTTCAGGCAGGTGCCAATCCACAGAGCCACAACAGCCAGGGCTAATTATGATTCTAGTGTATGCTTCTATAGCATAGTTATTTTAAAATTTAGTGAAAGTTTATACTATTATACATACACATACTCACAATCCTGTAATAATTTCCAAGTGAACTGCAAAGCACTAAAATTTATCCTTGGACTTTGGGTTAACATTCTGCCTTAAGGTTAACATTACATGGCAATGAAAATAGCTGCTTATAGGATATAAAGCTCTGTGATACCAGGTCAGCTTCCTAACTAAAGCCAAGAAATTATGGAGAATAGTTTACCTTTAAAGACATATTTGATTTTCTGTTAAAATATTTTACCTTTACAAAGTGATTTTGTAAAACTTCATCAATATAGAAATGGAAGGGGAATTTCAGTTTTTCACTTTGCGCTGGGAAGACCAGTCACTATTAAACATATTTATTGCAAGAAAAATGTTATTATAATTTATATTTTCAGTGATTATAATGTTTATTCATTTACACACACATTTGAGCAAAGGTCTGTCTAAAAAGTATCAAGCCAGTGTCAATATAATTAAAACAGTTTCCAGGGCTGATACTTTTGGGACAGAAAATATTATGTGTTATTTAGATGTGCTGGGGAATACCTACTGATCAAAACTAAATAGTATTTTACCTATGGAGTATAGTAATGTAGATATTATAATGCACATTATGATAATAACTGGTTTGAAGGAGTATGGTGCTATGAGGAAAGCTTATAATGGAAAAATTTGACCTAATCTAAGAAAACAAAAAAGTCTTCCTTTCAGACAGAAAATTAGTGACTTAGTAGAGATATGGAAAAAAATTACATAAGTAAAGGAGAAGTGAAACATTTTACCAAAAGCAAATTCTAAATTAATGAATGTTCCATGTCTGGAAAAATTATGGAATAGAGATCTTTCATATATTATTCTGACTCCTTTCTATAAATATATAGTAACATAAAAAGACAATAAATAAATCTCATTTTATTAATGTTTCTATAGATTGGCCATTGTTCTTGTTTGCTTGGGGAAGTCATGGCTATAATCATGACATATTACAGTATAAACAGTGCCCTCTTTATTCTCAGAAGTGTCCATATTTAGGCAAGAAATGGCATGGGCATTTACATCTGTTCTTCTGAGTATCTGGGGATCTCTACAAGTCTGAATCTTTCATCTTTAAGGCTCTTTTTAGCTATGCGTACTATCGTAATATTTTTGATAGCCATGAATTTCTGGCCATTTTTATGTCCTTTTAATTTTAAAAATAGTTTATTATTTCATACTGTATATCAAGTCATGGTAAATATATTTATCTACAACATTTCTACTGTTCATATAGAAGTACTATACTATTATGTTTCTACATGTGTTTATAAATGCATTTATGCATACACCATAGTATGTAAAATCTATTACTTGATATTTCCTATATTATGTGAGCATCATTCTTATATACCTAATCCTTAATGATTACTTCAGAGGTATCCTCAGTCTTTGTGGGTTTTTTTGTTTTTGTTTTTTTGCCATTCAACTACAATATGAAAAATTACATAAATTACGTGGAAACCTTATGTGTTTTCTCACTGCCACCTGGTGGCAGAGGTATAGAAAAGGCAGCAAAACAAACATGGATGACTGACTAAGCTGAATGTCATTTCCCCTAGCATAAAAATCACATGTTCTCAGATTTGGCTCTTTCAATAAACTGTATACATAGTCCCAAGAAACAGTAAGAAATGAAATTGTCAATGATTAACCAGTGTTTGTTTGTTAAAGAAAATGTGAAAATAATGTTTAAAGATTATTTTAATTATTGAAAAATAAGCTTTAAATGTTTTTTAAAGTATTTTTTAATTTAGAGGGTAAAGTAAAATGTTCTTTATTTCATGTAGCTTCAGTCTTTGTAGATAAAAAATCAGTAATCTTAATATTTGAAAATAGTCAATAATAAGTACTTATTTGGTATCGAATAGATGTAGTTCATGATCTCTCTTTGTGGCTTAAGTCATTTTCAAACTAAATCCCCAAAACTAAAAATAAATACTTTTAGCTTAAGTGTCTGATATTCATTACTGGCTACTCTATTTTTATAATTATCTTTAATAGTTCATTTTATTGTATTTATTCCATTACTATTTATTCCCCTTATATCCTCTTCTACCTCCATCAAGCCCACCCCCAATCACCACACTGATGTTCATGACCATGAGTTCTTTTTCTTTTTTGCTGTCTTTCCACCCCCCAATCTCCCCAGAACTGTCAGCCTGTTCTCTATTTGTAAGTTCATCTTTATTTTGCTGGTTAGTTTGTTTATTAGATTCAACATACGACTGAAAGAATATAGTATTTGCCTTTCTCTGACTGGCTTATTTCACTTAGCATAATGTTCTTTAGATCCATTCATCCTGTTACAAAGGGTAAAATTTTCTCCTTTTTTTAAGGCTAAGTAGTATTTCATTGTGTAAATGTACCAAAGATGTTTTATCCACTCATCTACTGATGGACACTAGGGCTGTTTCTGAGTCTTGATAATTGTAAATAACACTGCAATAAACATAGAAGTGCATATTTGCTATTAAATTAGTGCTTCAAGTTTACTTGAATAAATTCCCAGAAGTGGAATTGCTGGGTCATAGGGCAGTTCCATTTTTAATTTTTTGGGGCAACTCCATAGTGGTTTCCACTGTGGCTGCACCAATTTTTATTACCACCAAATTGTATAAGTGTTCCCTTTTTCCACATCCTAGCTAGCACTTATTTTTTGTTGATTTATTGATGATAGCCATTCTGACAGGTTGAGGTGATATATTTCATAGAACTAGAACAAATATTCCAATAATTTATATGGAACCACAAAAGACACCAAATAGCAATAGCAACACTGAGAAAGAACAAAGTTGGAGGAATCACACTACCTAATATCAAATTATACTATAGGTCATAGTAATCAAACCAGCATATAACTGACATAAAAATAGACATATAAATTAATGGAACAGAATAGAGTGGTCAGAAATAAAACCACTCTTGTATAGTTAATTAATATTTGATAGAAAAGGCAAAAACACACAAAGGGTTAAATATGGTTTTTTCAATAAATGATGCTGGGAAAATTGGACAGTCACTAGACTATCTTCTTATACCACACACAAGAATAAACTCAAAATGGATTAGAGTCTTAAATGTGAGACTTGAAACCATATAAATTGGAGAAGAGAACATAGGCAATAAAACTTGGACATTGCTCATAGTAACATGTTTTTTGATATACCTTCTTGGGCAAGGGGAAAATTTAAAAAATAAACAAATGGGACTACATCACACTAAAACATTTTTGCACAGCAAAGGAAACTATCCACGAAATGAAAAGACAATCCACTGAATAAAGAACATACTCGCTGACATGCCTGATAAGGGATTAATATCCTTATTAATGATATATATATAATGAATTTATATAATGAATATAATGAATTTATAAAGAAATTATAAAACTCAACACCAAAAAGACAAACAACCCAATTAAAAAATGGCAAAAGGCAAGGATAAATACTTCTCCAAAGAAGACATATAAATGTGAAAAGACGTTCAATGTCACTGATCCTCAGAGAAATACAAATTAAAACCTCGATGAGATAGTGTCTATTTTTATTACTCTTTACATCACAATAGAGATAGGTATTGACTGGTAGTTTTCAGTGTCTAGAAATTTCATTATATACTCTGAAAAATTATGTATTTAAAGAATTAATAATCTCTTATTATTCATTTTTTTCTAATTTAATTGCTTTCAGTGAATAAATCTAATGAAATATATGGGTTGACCTCTGTGATCAACTTTTTCTATTTGAGGAATTTTACAGTTCAGGTTCCTACATTTGTCACAATTGATGTATATGTCTATGTGATATAGATATACTATTTGTGTTCATCATATATACTTTAATTTATTTTTGTGTTGGAATTCAGTCCACATGTGTATATACAGGGTGAGGCAAAAGTAAGTTTTCAGTGGTGAGTATACAAAAGTTTGTTTTTGTATTATTATGTATTAATTATTATATTTTCCATATAAGCAACTATAAACTGACTTTTGAACTGACCTGTATTTAGTAATAAATTAGTGCTTAAATTTTTCCCAGTTTGATTGAGATATAACTGACATATAACAATGTATAAATTTAAGATGTACAAAGTGATTATTTAAAACACTTGTAAATTCCAAAATGTTTACCAGAATAAGGTTAGTTAACAGATTTTGAACGTAACACTATTGCCATTTTTTTGTTGTTATGATGAAAATATTAAAAGTCTACTTTCATAGCAACTTTCTCATCTTTACCAATTTTCTTTGTATGTTGTACTACCTCTGGTTCTCAATAAAATTCTTGTGAGGGAAAGAGGGAGAAAAATAAAACTAATTCTTGTTTCTCAAATAAGGGGATAGGAACATAAATTGGCAGAGTGAAGAATTGTTGAACTAGGAATTCTGGCTCCAACTCCAGAGATATTTCAATTCATCACCACAGATGGTGGAGCAATTTTCCTTTCTTTTTGAATGTCCACCAAAATCTAATATAACGAAGGAAATTTGGCTTGCTCCAAAGGATACCCACAGGGTGAATGAGCATTCCTTGAGTTTTACAGAGATGCATGGCATGGTCTAAGCTAAAATTAGAATTATAACACATTCTTTTCCAGTTTCATTAAGAGGATTAGAGTTAATTTATGCAAAACTCCTAGCACAATGCCAGACAGACAGTAGGTATTACAAATAGCTATTATTAAGAAAACATAGAACTTACAGGATTCTTGTGGATCATCAGACTAATACAGAAGACTGGTTCTATAAGATAAATGGAACTAACAATAGATTTACCTGATAGGGCCTGGCAGACATTACTCCTGAATTCCAAAGTTACCCCATCCTTTGTTTGGTGCCTAGCAATGACTTTACCACTGCCATATTAACACTGATTGGAAAGAATATATTTGTTATTAATGTTTGCTAATATAGTCCCCTCATCTAGAACCAAATGTAGTTACAGTTAGTTTGGTTCTAGCCAACCAGTACATAAGGGCGTATCTTATTATTAGTACTGTGCAACAGATATTTAATAAAACAAGAAAACAAATAAAACTCAAAATTGTATGAACTAAACTATCCAGATTATATAGAAAAGAATGAACTGTACAATATAGCAAATAAACACACAGCTTTATAATTATGTGATCATTTGTAAATGTAGTATGTTTGCATACATGTGTGTATATTTTAATGAGACAAAACTAAGCCCTGATCATACAAGTAAAACCAAACTATGTAACACATATTCCTTGTAGGCAAGAAAAGTGAGTGGGTTCTAGCCGGGACTCAGGACTGAGAAGACACTGCCAGAGGCCAAGAGAGTCTAACCAATCAGTTTCTAAGAAAAGAAATTTGGAGAGAGCAATAAATGTCCTGGAGAGAAAAACAGAAAGTGTCACCTAGTAACCACTTCACAGTCGCAGGCTGAGGCCAAAACAATCTCAAGATAGCAGTGCCTATGCAAACCCGTGGAGAAAAAGATAAACTATGCTGGGGACTAATGCTCTTTTAGAAGAAGGTATTCAGAGTAAAAAGAGATAATTTATGTAATAGATATCAGAGAATTTGATAAAATGAGTAAAATTATTTTTGGAAGTTCAGGAAATTATCACTGTGATAAAAATAAACTTCATATTTCTGTTAGTACTGAAATGGGGATTATTATATTTAGTGTATTTATTGATAACTATTATAAATGCATAGTTATTGTTAAGCAAATATATAATATAAAAATATAAAAATAAGTTTGAAAATATATAGATTTTTATAAAATAAATAATTACCATTTTGTTCACAAAGTAAGTTCCATTTGGGCATTTAAATTTAATTTTCAAAAGATATCTATTTACAAACAATGGTGGATATGGCATATAGTCAAAGATCTACCATAGTCTCAGTATGAGCAGTATAATAAAATTCAGATTGTGGTTTAAGTATTACAGAAATTCAAGCATTGTAATAAATGGTCTACATGTTAGCCAAGGAAATTGAGTTGCTAAAAAGAGAATCAAATATATCTCCAGGATGATAGGAAAGTGAAAAAAGTGAAAAGATCCAAGCTTTAAGAACCTAACTCATCAAATGTTGCATTGTTGAACTGTGATTCTTCTCTGATTTCATAATACAGAGACAGGAGTACTCAGTTCTTACTCAAAATTGATCCTCAGAGAAAAATAAACTACCAGAAGATTGACTAGAGATCCCTATAGTCTAGTTATAGTGAACAAAAAAAACTGTCTGGCTTTAATGAATGGTTGATTTTTTTTTTTTTTTTAAACAAGAAAATAGTGGGTGGGATGTTGGAGAGTATGTGTATTTCTTCAACTACTGCAATTTTCTACCTTGGTTTACTTTAAATCACCTGGATCACCTGGGAAGCTTTTTATAAAGAAAGATGTTTGTGCTTCACTGTAAAAACAATTACATTGAATCTCTGGAGGTAGAACCTGAGCATTTTTTAAAGTTCTCCAAATGATAATATGGTACAGCTGTGGTTAAGAAATAATAATCAAAATCAACAATAATGAACACCAATTCAATCTACATGTGCTAGGCACCATGTTATAAAATGGACTCACATTTTCTCATGAATCCTCACGACGGTGCTACGGGATTAACATGGTTTTTATTCCTGTTGACAAATGAGCAAAATAATGCTATTTAGAGAGGCTAAGTAACTTGCTAAACTATAAAGTTTGGAAAGAAGACGAAGGATTAACTGATTTCAGAAATTTATGATCTACTCTGTTACCAAATCTACAAATTCATTCAATTATTATGTTTTGAGTGCCTATTATGAATTAAAATTTGGAGGCAGATAAATAGGACATGACCCATGTCCTAGGAACATTTATTCCTAAAATATCCCTAGTTTTTATGCCTAGAGTGTAGCCATGTTTACTGGCATCTCTGCCTCCCATGTATATTTTTCCCATTGCTCTTTAGCAGCTCTTCAGATAGGAATTTTACAGCAGCTGCACAAAGGTATTTTAAGCTGGTACATGTGCAGGATTCCCAACTTGCACTTTGTAATTCTAAAGCTGGCTAATACTGAATACAAAGTTGAGTTTTAATGAGTTGAATTGCCCTTCCAAAGACGTACATTTGACACTTGTCTTAGTTGAACGTATTTGTTAACGTTTCTATCCACAGTACCCAGAACAGTTTCTACCCAGCACATAATGAACATTAAATAATTTAGTTAATTGAAGTAAACCAAATTCAACTGGAATAACACCTCAAGATGCCGATCTGAGTTACTCAGGGATTCATAGTTTTAGGTTTCTATTCCTAGACTTCTGTGAACGGTACTAGACTACTACATGAGGCCATGCTGGTGAAAAAAGGCCTTATTTAGATAAATGGTGAATCTGTTTTGTATCTTCTGCTGGGATCCATTTATTATTCTCATGATTTAATCCAAATTTATGTATTTACTGGGAAGGGAGGTTTATATAAGTGCCATGGACCCTACTGAGTCCTTTATTAAATATTAAGCAGATAGGAATAGAATTAAACTTTCTATAAAATTAAAATAAGCAAAGTCATCACTTGGTAGCCAAGGTTTTGTACTTTATATATACAATTACAGGAAGATTTTGGACAATGAAATCCTTTGTCTTTGGAATAGAAAAAGTTGTAGTAGAGTTTCTGATGTAAAAATGCAAATGATTCTCCACAGAAATGTATTAGCTCTTGGGATTTGGATGCAGAATTTTGAGTTCTTTTATTAGCTATCAGTGAGTGAGGCATTCTCTGCAACCACTTAGACACTGAAAGGGAATAATCTGGCCTTCATGAGTCATTTCTTTTCCCTAAAATCCAGGTCAAGGAATGAGAGCCTGAAACGAAACTTAACCTTTCATATTCACATAAAAATGGCCGTTTCAGGGTTTTACATAGCCTTGTGTGAGTGAAGGGGGAAATAATCCACATTTTTACTTGTGCAGATCTTATTTGAGCAGTTAACATCATCAGTGAAAAGCTGTCAGAACTCTTAGATCTGATAGCAAGGACTGGCTACAAGCCCTAACAAGCAATGAAGCTACCAGCACATTAAATTTTAATTAAGTCCCCATGCCAGGAAAGAAGGCTTTGTGGAAAAGCAGGCTTTGGGGGCACCACGTGTTTATGGAGTTGCTCTCTATTCATGGGACCATTTAAAGTGATTGCAGCTGGTGTGGACATTTAGCTGACCAATTAAAAAGAATTTTATCATTTGACTCCTGAACAACATTTGACATAACTACAAAACCATCTCTGAATTATGTACACCTTTATGGCTGTTTGTTCTCCGGGGAGGTAAGGCTTTCATCCAGAATTGCTGTCTTTCCTGAATACAGGCCAGCTCTTCCTCTTTTAGTTTCCTGTCACAAGTAATAAATGGAAAATAAACCATTCCATTCTTCTTGCAAAAACACCAAGGACTCTGAGGTAATGTTTCTATCTCGACAGCGAAGAGGGGGAGGAGGCCAATTCTAGCTGTTGAAAGCAAGCTGGACTCTGTCTTTGCAGGTAATAAGATCTGCCTGACACCATCTGCACCTTCATAGCACCAGTGGCTATCAAATTACATTTCCCATAAAGAAATTAAAGAAAAATCGAATCACACAGCATGTATAGATCCATTTCCTCTGGTGTTATTTACATTTGCCTTTCTCACAGCAACTATTAGAAGAAAGGATACTTGTGACCTGCTCTACTACTAAATTATGGCCTTATGCCAGTAATGCCACCTTCACTTATTATGTTAACAGTTTCTCAGTTATCTCAGGGACAGGGCCCATAGGTTCAGTGAGCCATTTCTCCTTATGCTGGAATACAGAAGAAAGGTGCTAATAAATAAACAAACAAACAAACAAATGAACAAAAGGAGAAAAGAAAAGAAAAGGAAGGAAAAAAGAAAAGAAAATACATGCAAGTTAGGAGCTCTGTCACAAATATTTCTCTTCTGAGACAAAAGGTTCTATGGAAAAAGAATGAAACTGGGAAACAATAGTTTTTCCTAACAGTACTGCACCCTTCAGAAAACAATTTATTTGTTATATGGCTGTGGCTTATAGTAAGCAAGAGGATGTGTATCAATTGGGAAGATGCATGGTATCTGGTCAATTTTTTTCATTGTCACTATTCATCTGCTTTACTGATCTCTAACCTCTCCCAGCACCTTGCCTCTTTGCCCTAGGTATGTTTACATGTTATACTTCCTTCCACCTTCAGAAAGAAGTTATCAGGCTACCCCAAGCCTTTGTTCTGCTATTATATTATATCTCTCCTTGCCCTCATCATTCTGGTTTAGAAAATCTCCACTTGCTTACTTTCTATCAGTGCCTCAGTTCACTACTTTTCCCATTTATCTTCAGGAATCCATGAAACTGGAAGGTCCCCAATGTACACATTTTAGCCATCATGCTCTAACTCTGTAGCTGCACTAGCATTTTACTACTCCTTTCTTTTCTAAATTCCAGCCATACTCACTGCCTTGTTAATATTATTTCCTGATTTTCCTGTAATCTACTCTTCCAACTGCATCAAGTCCATCCTCTTTTCTCATCCCTAATGTTGTGATCTTAATGCAGAGTCTTATTAATTTTGATCTATGTTATTTCAAAATTCTTCTAATCACTTTTTTCCTCGTTTGCTGAACTTTCAACGCATCTTTCTTATTGCTACCTCTCCTATAGTTTTGTAACGGCACTCATTTCTCCCCCCATGTTATTAAAATCCTACAAGGGCCATTAGAATAAAACCCAAATTTCTTCATATGTGCTGCATATGTCCTGGCAATTGCTCCCCAGCTTCATTTAGCTCTCATCTGCAGACACAAAGCCTTATTAGGTTCTTTGTAAGTTACCTGATTGTTTCATTATCCTCATCACAACTTAAATATTTGATTGAATCTTTTAGTAAAGTCCTTATTTCACTTTTTATCTGGCTAACTTTTACCTATATGTCATGACAAATCACAAATCTTATCTTCCTGGGAAATCGACTGAAATACCACATGCAGACATGATTCCTTTTCATTGCTTTCATAGCAACCTTTGTAGGCCTTTATAGTTACTTATTCTACTGCTTTACAATGGTCTAAATCCAGCTACTAGCCTCATCACCTTTCAGTAATGAACTGCATTTTATTTAGAATAGGGCCCAATATTACTCAGGCAATGCTTAGAAGAATGCAAGAAAGTGAAAAAGGAAGAAATGGAAGCAATAAAAAAGGAAGGAAAAATAGAAGGCTCTGGCCAGGTAGCTCAGTTGATGAGAGCCTTATCCTGACACACCAAGGTTGTGGGTTCAATCCCTGGTAAGGGTACATACAAGAAGCAACAAATGAATGAATAAATCAATGGAACAACAAATCAATGTTTCTCTCTTTTTAAAATTAATAAGCATATTTAAAAAACAGGAAGGAGGGGAGGGAAATATGTGTTATACAAGCCAAATATCCAAACATCCATCCATCCATCCATTCTTTTAATAGTAATTTTCTTAGGAAACACCCCCTCCCATTCTTACCCATGCAATTCAGGTGGAATTAATTCCACACTTGGCTTCAAGTCTGGACATAGGGATTTTGAAAATATAAGAATTAACTTTGTTTGCAAATTCTAAATGTGGAAGCTTTGATGACTCAAATCTTTAAAAAATTAAAAAGATTTGGTGTATTTTTTCCAAAAACATGTCAGATTGGAAGTGAAATTGTATACCCTTTTAGTATACATATCGACAAAGCTAAGGCGTCTACTAAATATCTAGCAGGTGTTCTATCCCAAAAGTCTAACCTGTGAATGAGCTCATTAGTTTCAATAACGCATAAAGTCATTAACTCAAACAAGTGAATCCTTGGATACAAGCTTACACACTGTTTTTAAAAACTTGATCTTTTGCCTAGAACACACACATTTATGCATTTCTTACATGTTACTACTCTTTTAGAACAGCTATTCCCGATTCATTCTTTCCTTTTAATTAGTCATAAAATTCTTTCTCTGAGATGTTCCAGATATTTTGTATTTCCTCACCATATCCACAGTTTTGATTTCCACTGTCACCTTTTGTAGTTCTCTGTGGAACCAACTCCTAGATAAAAGCAAGGCATATTCCAAATCTTCAAACTCTAGAGAGTAGGGGAGTTTGACAAAACTAAAACAATATCCAGCTTACAGATATAGTTTTCAAAAGCCAAATTCTTACACCTTGAGTATGTAACAAAAAAACTAAATTTCCAGGTTTTCTTAAAATAATTTTTAACAAACCTAAACCCAAGTGCATACATGGTAACTATTGCTGGCTAAATTTTATCCACCTCACCTCATCTCACCTCAAAACAAAACAAAACAAAACAAAACAAAAAAAAAACATATATTGAACTTGTTAGGTTCAATGAGACCTCACTTGGAAGTAGAGTCTACCGATGTAATCAAATTATGATGGGTTTTGCTGGTTGATGATGGTGGCCCTTCATCTAGTGTCTGCTATCCCTTTAAGAAGGAGGAAAGTAGAACACACAGACACAGACACGGAGAGAACAGCACCAGGTAAACTACACACAGAGAGGATGCCATTGTGTCAGAGATTGAAGTGTTGCCTCTACAAAGAACTCCAAAGACAGCCGGCCAGACAGAGGCAAGGAAAGCTTCTCCCTTTCTGAGAAAACATGGCCTTGCCAACACCTTTACTTCTAACTTCTAACCTCCAGAACTCTAACACAACAAACTTTTACTGTTTTAAACCACACAGTTTGTGGTACTTTGTTATGCAGCCGAAAGATCCTAATACAGCAGCAACAGGCTGGAACGAAACAAAGGCTGCTCCCTTCAGAGGAGGTTTCTAATCTTCAGTTTCCGGAGTTAAGAGAGCCCCTTTTACCCTCTGCAGTTTCTGAGTCACCAAAGTTAAGTGCCCCTTGCCATTTTGTCATCTTACACTCAGTTGATTTCTCTTATTCACATTAAATATGTGATCCCTCTAAGGCTTTGAGTGTATGTTAGTTTACTATTTGTATGTCATGTTTATTTCAATTTATGTATTTTCTTTAATACAGCTGTCAACAATTGCATTTAGTTGCTTTTGCTGTTGCTGTGTTATTGTGTAGTGGTTAACATTTTGGATAGTGACTTCATCTTGACAAAGGAGAGAGAAATATCTAATCACTTCACCTAAATATTAATATTTTGTGCTGGATAATTTTTTGTTTCAGTGGTAGTCTTATGCCTTATAAGAAATTATTGGTGTTTTAGGCATGCAGGAAGAACCTCCTGCATGTGACAACCAAAAATTACTCCATTTTGTCAAATATCCTAGGGGAACAGGGAGTGGGAGAGAGGAACAGCAAAACCTCCTTCACTGAGAACCACTGTTCTAGGTTATCTTTCCTGTTGTCTCGTAAAAGTAAACAAACTAGCATACTATAATAAAAGTTTCAACATAGTATCTCAGAAAATAATTTACATGGCTCAGTGATGCCAGCACACTTCTGTCTTATCACTTTCTATCTGTAAGTATTCTTTCTTAGTCTAATACAAAGAGTATTAAATCCTTCCCAGTGTCCCTATGGTCATATCATATTAATAGCAAGAACGAGGATATTTGTGGGGGTATATTGCCATGAATTATCATGTGATATATTCCTTCTTATAAGTCAGCTGGGCAACTGCTCAGCTAGCTGTCTGCTGAACAGCCCAGCAGCAAGGAAGAGACAAGAGTCGCACACGGTAATTATGCTAGTCACTCAGCTTTCATTGAACGCAGGTTCACTCCAAGTGGAATATCAACATACATTAATATCCTACTCACACTAACAATCTAAGAGAATTATAATACACACACACACACACACACACACACAGCAATCAATGGGGGATAACAAAGCTGAGCCCCAGAGTCTCAGCCTGCAGATCCAGGAAACAACACAGTGGAAAAGGGAGTTGTCAGCATCTAGCAAGGAAGGATCTCCAGAGCCAGGGGGGCAGCAAGGCAGGTGAAGTCCCCCATCCAGCAGGGCAGGGCCTCCAGTGGCCAATGCCCAGGGAGATCAGGGTGGCGTGGAGCAGCACTCTGGTGTGTGGAGCTTGGCTGTCTCAGCAATGGGAACCTGCTTTGGTTATACCTTGAAAGTGGTGTTCTTTACCTTTCTGGGTCTCTTCAATAAATGTCTTGGCACCCCTGATGCCAAGTGGGGAATTTCCCGAGGAACCTATGGGTGGTACATGGCTGTTCTACTTGACACCTCTGCTGGCAAGTGTGGAATTTCCATAGCAGCCTATGGTCCTGCTCTGCAGACACAGCTGTTCTGATCATATGTGCAGATATCTTAGGTGTGTCTCCTGACCAGATGTGTCTGCTCTGACTTAGTTTCTCTCTTGAACCAAAATGTTGACATGAGTGACTCCACTTTATTTTATATACTTTGTTATCTTAATTAGACTAATGCCATTTTATTGGTCCTATTCTCCACATGCATATACATGTTTTCTTTCTTAACTGGATGTGGTAAATGAAGTGAAAATATATAGATAACAGTCAACCAAACATGCAGAAATGCTGTGTAAAACTTTCAAAAAGTGTCATTGAAAAGGATGCTTACAGTTCTTTTTGCTTCATGCTGGCTGGGCTTGAATATAATGACTGGAACTCTGGGCAGCCATTCTGAGGCAAGTCACTAAAATCTGAGAAGGCTGGAATCCTGAAACAGAAGCTGTTACATAATTTCAGAACTTCCCCTAATGGGGCTTCAATTTAGGAGAGAAAAATAAAATTTTGTTTTGTTGAAACCAGTCTTATTTCAGGTTTCCTTCTCTATGAAATGCAGCCTACTTCTAGTTAATACATAGTCCATTCTTATTTTAAGAAGCTTTCCCCTAAGTTGTTTTTTATGATAATTTACATTATTTTAATATTGACTCACACATAGCTCTCTGTAAAGTTCTAAAATGGTCAATTATATGGCAATAATAATGTATACTTTGTGACACCATGTTTCAAATCAGAAATAATGTTTCAGATTGGAGACATTAAAGCCCCAAATATACTGTTAGTGTAACGAAATTGTTGATATAAACATGAGAACAATTATAACCATTGTATTATTTTTAGGTTTGAGGGTGTCACCATTGAGCATTGCTATTATCTGAGGAAATTATTGTAATGGCATTTAAAGTGACTTCTTTGCAAAGTTAGGGTACCTGGCTGAGTAAAATTTACATATTTGACTTTACTCTCTTATGAGTCATATTATGTACAATATTGGACACACAAGCTAATATTTTTAGAAATGTCTCCTTTGTCAACAAAATATAATTATTTACTCTAAACCACTCGATCTATAATGGAACTGGATAATATTATGCTTAGTGAAATAAGCCAGGCAGTGAGAGACAAATACCATATGATCTCACCTAATACAGGAGCCTAATGAACAAAACAAAGGAGCAAAACAGAACTAGAGGCATGGAAACAAGGAACAGACTGACAGTGTGCAGAGGGGAGAGAGGAGGAGGGATGGGGGAAGAAAGGGAAGAGACTAGCCAAGGAACAAGTATAAATGACCCATGGACAACAGAGTAGGAACTGCCTGTGGGAGAGGGACGGGGTGTGTGCAGCAGGGGAGAGCAACAGGAGAAAAATGGGACGACTATAATAGAACAATAAAAAATTAATTTAAAAATATACTGTAAAAAATAATCTATTAGTTTTAAAATAGCACTGGTGATGCCAGATTTCAGATCTAGTGGTTTAGAGCCCTCTAGTTAATTAGTATTCACAGCAAAGTCTGAGAACCATTGCTTTATTCTTTAAACAATGGTCAGGACAGACACTTTCCCTGATGTTTGCTACCATTGCCTAAGACAAAAATTGTGGCACCTGGAAGAGATGAACAAAAATGGTAGCTCCCAAGGTTGCCCAGGTTCTAATAATCACAAGATTTTTCTCTTTTTTCTTTCATCATATCCTTCTCTTCTGATATTCCTGTCTCTTTATTAATGATTAGCAAGTTGAATAAAATAATTTTCTATTTATTTATTTTTAATTCTATAAGAAGACTCAGACTAACAGTTGAAAAAGAGGAGACCATCAGAATGGTTTAAAAACAGAATTAACCTTCTGGCATTTTTACCCACAATTGCCTTGACTCCCAACCCATTGTTTTTCTAATCTCTAGCATTGGTCTGTATCAATTACTTGGAAACTGCCTTTTAACAAGTTGTAAAAAGTAATACCATACAAAATGAGGGTATGGTATTCTACTTTTTTTAAACCACATGACATTTCTTAGTATTCATTTTCTATGAGAAAATTATTTATCAAACAATTGCTCTGCCATCTCCTTCCAAACTCAAGTTGCTAAAAGGAAAACTTGAAGCTTGTAACAAGTAGAAAGCCAAATCCTATGTCTAGAGGTTGGTTTTAAAATACATAGAAAGCAAATTATTACTTGCCCTAAGTGCATACTATGATCTAAGATTTAAAAGATAACATTGTATATGCCTAATTGGTGATGTCAAACAGGTTTTGAAGGGGTTGGACTTCAAAATAGAAAATGAAATTTGGAAATTGAACATAAACATTTTCATTTGAAAAGGTCAAGGCTAGTTTTCTTTTAAATTGGTTGTAAGTGCATTTTTACCCATTTTAGGAAAAACCCTCATAGAAAGTACAGTGAACAATGTTGTTTATAAGAGAAAAACATTCATATAAACATCCTCACAATTCAAGAAAGTAGAATATTGTCAGCACCCATGTCCTGCCATTTCTCAATCCTGACCTTTCTTCCCTGCAAAAAAGAAACCACCATCCTGGCTTTTATAGTAAATATTTCTTCACTTTTCATACAACTCCTCTAGACATTCTTATATGTATGTTTTAGAGTATCCAACAGAGGTTAGTATGACAATTGAGAAGGTTGTCATGTGAAGCTATGGAGATGATTAATAGATGGATAGCTAACAAGAATATTGCTTAATTTATATAAGGATGAATGCCCAGAAGACTGAGCATCACTAGGTCACATACCAATAAAAAGTCACAATTCTTTTTTTTTTTTTTTTTTTAAGATTTTACTTATTATTTTTAGAGAGAGGGGAAGGGAGATAAACAGAGAGGGAGCGAAAAATCAATGTATGGTTGCCTTTCACCTGCCTCCAGCTACAGACCTGGCTGGAGACCTGGCTTGTAACCTGGTTATGTGCCCTGGCTGGGAATCGAACTTGCGACCTTTGGGTTTGCAGGCCAGCCAGCACCTTATCCATTGTGCCACCAGCCAGGGTGAAGTCACAATTTTTACCCAATTTCTTCACTGGAGCTAGTTTGCAAAATCCAGATTATTTCATTCACTGAAGGAAAAGATGGGTCTTCATGAGCTGGGACACAGTAATGTTACCTAGCAAAGGGGGCTCATTCATATGGTGCTTTGGTATAAGACTTAACTATTAGTGTTAAGAAAAACAGGTCTTTATTTACAATAGTCCAACTTGTCTCGGGCTGGGAGCCTGCTCAGAGCCCTGTTTACCCATGAGACCTAGCACTTACCTTGTTCCCCAAAAGGCTATAAACCAAAACCAATAGTTCCCAATTTGTTATCTGTCACGTCTATCCTTCAGGATCAGGGGTATGTTTTCTTCAGCCTCCACATAATAGCCCAGAAACACATGCACCATAGTACAACGGATCATGGTGAAGTCCAGGAAAGGCACAAGTCCTAAGAGTGTCCTCTCTGAATATTCTGAGTTCCAAGCATCCAATAGGAGTCCAGATCTGCAAGGTGGGGTCCTTGGTGGGTTCAGAGTCAGCTGGAGCCAACACAATCAAAGCAGCAGTATGCCTGCTTCCTTACTAGCCTAGGTCACATGGCCCTCTCCCATAGTGGATTTGTTCTCCTACAAAGCTACCTAGCTGCTACATCGTGTGTTTTCCTACATAAGAGACCTCAAAGACAACTCCCATCTTCACCCTTCAGACTGCATGGATTCTCTTCATCCTTTCAAAACTTCATGGCCCATTCCTCCACACCAGACTTCATGGCACACTGCCAGGCCCTTCTTCATCCTTACAGACAGGATGGCCCCCTTCCTTATGGCTGGCTCCTTTCCTTAAGGCTCCTTCCTTTCAGGAAACGCTCAGTTATCCCCTTGTCATCGATATGCAAAGTATCTTAAATAATGTTACCCACCCTTTTATCTGCCTTAGTTACCATCCTGCCATAGATATGCAAAGTAACTAAATAGCTGTATTATCTCCTTTCCCCACACTCAAAACCTTGGGCTGTGGGGACTTTGCAGACCCCACTCTGTAACAGTGACGCCAACACCATGGGAAATGTTTAGTAATGATTCTCTGAGTTCTTTTTCAAAGCACTAAAAAAATTTACTCAGGTTATGAACCTTTGGAAAATAGCACGCCCAAACATGTTGAGGACTTTTGGACACAGGTTGAAAGTTGCCATTGATATTCAGGGGCTGAAGCATCATCATGCCCTGCTAATAAGGGTAGAGGTTTACATGGAAGCAGGTAATAAATAATGAACTGACCCAAACCCAGTTCATAGTGGATCAACTGCATCTACAGACTGAACTGTATCAGTACAGCAATTACTTCCTTGAGTATATGATTGTTGGCACACCACTTGCTGGCAAAACCATAACATGTACTAGTCTTGTGGTGTAAGAACTATCATAAATGAGGATTTCAAGTGGAAGATGCTGAAACTGAAATGCCTTTCTCTGTTAAAATAATAAATAAAAATATATATCCCAAAAAGAATGACAAAATTTAGTATGACCTTTAAAGATCTAAAGTTTGCAAAGTTAATATCCCCATAAAATATTCATTCAATGTACCGGCATGACACCTAAAGAACACAGACAGATCTTTAAATTTGGAGGAGGATAGAAGAAGAGAAAGAACCATTAGATAAAAGGCATCAATGAGGAGGAATCTGTCTGACTGTCATGGCTTTGAAGATGGTGAAATACCATGAGCCAATAAATGCAGGTGGACTCTAGAAACTGGAAAAGGCAAAGAAATGTATTTTTCTCTAAATCTTTGACAAGAAAACTAACCCTGACCACAGCTTGATTTTAATCTAGTGATTTATTTATTGTCCCATGTAAAATAATTGTGTACTTAAATGCCTTTCTAAAGTTTGCCCCTGTTGGTCCTTTGGCCTGGTACTTGACAGTTTCCTCTGTCCAAATTATGCTCTTTTCTTCCAACATAGTGCAAGTCAATCTTCCTCCAAAAAAAGCCTTCCCTGGTTACTTTGATCCTTACCACTCTGGTTGGTGCTCTCATGAAAGAGTTCAATGAGAATCAGAAGACAAGGGAGTACAGCAGCTCATGTACAATGGCTCAGACTATTACTGGGCAAAACTAGTAGTTTGCCCTACTACAATAGGGCAAAGAGCAGGGTGGAAAATATTGGACAATGAATTAGTGGGAGCAAATGGAATAAGGGCTTTAGTATTCAAAACTTTCATAGTTCCTGGCAGGAAAAAAATATGTATCTTGTAAGAACTCGTTTAAAATTTTTTAATTATATTTTTACATTACTTTTTAGTATGCTTATAACCCCTGCTCCCCCACTCAACAATCACCACACTTTTGTCCATGTCCATGAGTCATTTTTCTTCAATCCTTCCACCCCAAATCTCCCCTTCTCCACTAGCTGCCATCCTGTACTTCATCTATGCATCTACCCCATTTTTCTTGTCAGTTCAGTTTGTTTATTAATTTCCACATGTGAATGATATCATATAGTATTTACCTTTCTTTGTCTGGCTTATTTCATGTAACATAATGGTCTACTCATACTGTTGCAAAGGATAAAATTTTCTTCTCTTTTTATGGTCAAGTAATATTCCCTTGTGTACATGTCCCATAGTTGTTTTATCCACTCATCTACTGATGGACAGTTGGGCTGTTTCCATATCTTGGTAGATTGTAAATAATACTGCAATGAACAAAGAGGTGCTATGTTGTTTTCAATTAGAGTTTTGGTTTCTTTCAGATATATTGCCATAAGTGGGATAGCTGGGTCAAGAGGAAGATTGGTTTTTATATTTTACTTTTATTTTTTGAAGTATCTCTGTACTCTGTACAGCATTTCTACTGTACTGCTTTCTACAGTGGCTGTACTAGTCTGCACTCCCACCAAGACTGCAAAAGGGTTCACCTTACTCCATATTCTCACCAGCACTTGTTTGTTGATTTATGATGATGGCTATTCTGACAGGTGTGAGATGGTATCTCATTGTAGTTTAATTTGCATCTCTCTGATTAGTGACTTTGAACATCTTTTCGTATGTCTGTTGGTCATCTGTGTGTCCTCTTTGAAGAAGTGTCTATTCATGTCCTTTGCTCATTTTTAAGTTAGGCTGTTAAAGTTTTTTTTTTTTTTTTTTTTTTTTTTTTGGTGTTGAGTTTTGTAAATTCTTTGTCAATTTTGGGATACAAACCCCTGGTCAGGCATATCAGTAAATATGTTCTCCTCTTCTGTGGGTTGTATTTTTATTTTGTTGATGCTTTCCTTTACTGTGCAAAAATATTTTAGTTGGTGTATTTCCATTTGTTTATTTAATCTTTTGTTTCCCTTGCCTAGGGAGATATATCCAATAAAAATTGCTACAAGCAATGTCAGATTTTGCTGCCTGTGTTTTCTTCTATGATTTTAATAGTTCTGGGTCTAATATTTAAGTCTTTGATCCATTTTGAATTTATTCTTGCATATAGTGTAAGAATGTAACCTAGTTTCATTTTTATACACATATCTGTCCAATTTTCCCAGCACCATTTATTGAATAAATTATCTTTAGCCCATTGTATGTTGTATGTACTTGCTTTCCCTATTGAATGTTAACTGACCATAAATGTGTGTTTATTTCTTGGTTCTCTGTTCTGTTGTTTTATCTATGTATCTGTTTTTATTATAAGTACCAGGCTGCTTTGATTACTATGACCTTATAATACAGTTTGATATTAGGTAGCATAATTCCTCCAACTTTGCTCTTTCTCATGATCACTGTTGCCAAAATGCAGGGCATTTTGTGGTTCTATATAAATTTTTGAAATATTTGTTATAGTTCTGTGAAATATGTCATTGGACTCGATAGGAATTGCATTGAATCTGTATACTGCTTTAGGTAGTATGGACATTTTAATGATGTTACTTCTTTCTATCCATGAAGATAGTATGTGCTCCCACTTATTTGTATCTTCTTCAATTTCCTTCTACAGTATCATAATTATTCAAGTACAGGTCTTTTACATCTTTGATAAGGTTTGTTCCTAGGTATTTTATTTTTCTTGAAGAAATTGTGAGTAGGATTGTTTTCTTGATGTCCCTTTCTCTTAGTTTGTTATTAACATATAAAAATACAACTGATTTCTGGCTATTAGTTTTGTGTCCTGCTATTTTGCTGAATTCATTTATTAGTTCTAGCAGTTTCTTGATGGAATCTTTGGGGGTCTTTATTACAGTATCATGCCATCTGCAAGTAAAGACAGTTTTACTTCTTTCTTTCCAGTTTGGGTGCCTTTTATTTTTTCTTGTTTAAATGTCATGGCAAGGATTTCCAGTGCTATGTTGAATAAAAGAGGTAAAAGTGGGTATCTCTGTCTTGTTTCCAATCTTAAGTGGAACACTTGTAGTTTTTTGCCCATTGAGTATGATGCTGGCAGTGGGTTTGTCATATATGGCCTTTGTTATGTTTAGGCATGGTCCTTCTATTCCCACTTTACTAACAGTTTTTATATAAATAGGTGCTGAATTTTGTCAAATGCTCTTTCTACATCTATTGATATGATCATATGGTTTTTATCCTTCATTTTGTTTGTGTAGTGAATCACATTTATTGATTAGTGAATGTTGTGCCAATATTGCATTCCCAGAATAAATCAGGCTTGCTCATGATGTATGCTATTTTTTACTCATTGTTGTATTTGATTTTCTAATATTTTGTTGAAGATTTTAGAATCTATGTATGTCAAAGTTGTGGCCTATAATTTTCTTTCTTTGTAGTGTTTTTATCTGTTTTTAGAATGAGGATCATACTGGCTTCCTAAAATGAGTTTGAGAGCCTTCCATCCTCTTGAATTTTATGAAATAGTTTGAGAGAGATGTGTTAGTTTTTCTCAAAAAAACGGGGTAAAATTCCCCCGTGAAGCCATTTTGTCCAGGGCTTTCATTTGTTGGGCATTTTTTGACTAATGTTTTAATTTCGCTATGTGTAATCTGTCTATTCAGATTGTTTGATTCTTCTTGATTTCATTTTGGAAGATTGTAAGTTTCTAGAAATTTATCCATTTTGTCCAGGTTGTCCAGTTTCTTGGCATATACTTGTTCATAATATTTTCTTATAATCCTTTATATTTCTTTGGCATCAGTTTCTCCTCTTTCACTTACGATTTTATTTATTTGGGTCCTTTCATTTTTTTTCATTTTTTTGGTCAACTGTGTTTATCTTTCCAAAGAACCAGCTCCTGGATTCAATGACCTTTTGTATCATTTTCCAGACTCTATTTTATTTCTGCTTTGATCTTTATTATTTCCTTCCTTCTACTCACTTTGGATTTTGTTTGTTGTTCTTTTTCAAGTTCCTTTAAGTATGAAGTTAGATGGTTTATTTGAGGTGTTATTTTTTTAATTTGAGGGTTTTTTTTTTTTTTTGAGACAGGCCTGTTGTGCTATGAATTTCCCTCTTAGAATTGCTTTCTCAGAGACCCACATATTTTGGATTGTTGTATCCTCATTTGCATTTGTTTCAAGGTATCTTTTGATTTCTTTCTTGATCTTGTTGGTGACCCAGTTGTTGTTTAAGAACATGTTATTTAGCTTCAATATCTTTGCATGTTTTTCAGGGTTCTTGTGATTGATTTCCAGTTTTATGACATTGTGGTCAGAGAAGATGCTTAATATGATTTCAGTCTTTTTACAATTATTGAGACATGTTTTGTGTCCTAACATGTGATCTACCATAGAAAACATTCCATGTGCACTTGAAAAGAATATATATTCTATTGCTTTGGGGTCAAATGCTCTGAATATATCAATTAAATCTATTTGGTCTAGTATCTCACTTAATACCACTATGTTCTAGTGGATATTCTGCCTGGAAAATCTATCCATTCCAGTCAATGGTGTGTTCAAATCCTCAACTATAACTGTATTTCTGTTGCTCTCTCCCTTTATATCCATGAAAATTTGCTGTACATATTTAGGATTCATAAATATTTACTAGGGTTACATCCTCTTGTTGGATTGATCCCTTTATCATTACATAGTATTGTGTTTTTTGTCTCTTACTATAGCCTTGGCTTTAAAGTCTTTTTCATGGATATAAGTACTGCTAACTCATTTTTTTTTCGTTTGCTTTCACTTGAATGAAATATGTTTTTCTATCATTTTACTTTTAGCCTGTGTGCATCTTTTGATCTGAGGTCTCTTGGAGGCAGCACATATATGGGTCTTATTGTTTTTTCCATTTAGCTACCCTAGGTCTTTTGGTTGGAGCATTTAAGTCATTTATATTTAAGGTGATTATTAATAGATATGCATGTAGTGCCATTTTATTATTAGGCTATTTTCCTCTGGTTTTATTTCTTTCTCTTTTTCTTTTTCTTAAAGCAACCCCTTTAATATTTGTTGCAGTACTTTTTTTGATATTAACGAACTCCTTTACCTTTTTCTTGTTTGGGAAGCTCCTTATTTATCTTTTCATAGTAAATTATAGCCTTGATAGGAAAGTAGCCTTGGTTGTAGGTCCTTGCTTTTCATGACCTTGAATATTTCACACCACTCCATCTGGTCTGAAATGTTTCTGATGAGTAATCAGAGAACAGTCTAATTGGTGCTCCCTTGTAGGTAAATCCCTGCTTTTCTCTTGTGGCTTTTAGGATTATCTCCTTGTCTTTCAGCCTTGTCATTTTAATTTTAATGTGTCTCAGTGTATGTCTCCTTGGGTCCATCTTATTTGGAACTATCTGAGCTTCCTGAACTTGTATATCTTTTTCCTTCATCATACTAGGAAAATTTTCAGTTATTATGCCTTCAAATAAATTTTCAACCTTTTGCTCGTTATCTTTTCCTTCTGTTATGCTCATGATGCAAATGTTGTTCTGCATCATGGTTTCCAAAATGTTTCTTAATCTTCATTTTTTGAATTCTTCTTCTTCTTCTTCTTCTTCTTCTCCTTCTTCTTCTTCTTCTTCTTCTCCTTCTTCTTCTTCTTCTTCTTCTTCTTCTTCTTCTTCTTCTTCTTCTTCTTCTTCTTCTTCTTCTTCTTCTTCTTCTTCTTCTTCTTCTTCTTCTTCTTCTTCTTCTTCTTCTTCTTCTTCTTCTTTTTTGCTGCTCTGCCTAGGTGTTTTTTCTACCATGTATTCCAAAATACAGGTTCTATCCTCAGCTTCATCTAACTTACTGTTTATTCCTTCCAGTGTATTACTTATTTCAGATGTTGCATTCTTTATTTCTGACTGGTCCTCTTTTGTGTTTTCTATGTCTTTTCTAATGCTTTTGAATATACATATATCATTACTCTGTACTATCTGATAAATTGCTTGCCTCTATTTCATCTAGTTCTGGAGAATTCCCTTGTTCTTTCATTTGGAGTCTGTTTCTTTGTCTTTCCATTTTGACTGCTTCTTTGAATTTTCTGAGATTGCTATTAAACTAATCTGTCATTATACTGATCAGTTTGTTAAACTAATAAAGTTGTAATCATCGTCCCAGCTTAAGCTTCATAGGGTGGGGCAGAGTAATTTCTGACAGGCAGGGCTTTTGCTTCCCCTCTGGCTGATGCCACTTGGAAGGGAATTCTCTGCCAGGAAAAGATGACTTCTGCAATATGGGGAATGACTCAGCACAGGGATCGTCTTAGCTGATCCTTCATTTCTCTTCCCAGAGCCACCAACTCCAGACTTCCTCAAGCATCTTTAGTTCACTCTCCCCTCCCTCTGTCAGAGCCCATGTTAAGTGGTTACAAACAAAATTTTGTGTGTTTTGGCCTTTAAGAGGTTCTCTGAGTCTCCAGCCATCTCTCCCTGGCACACAGAAACCCTTTTGCTTTTCAGAGCTAGGTGTTATCTGGGTTCTCTTCTGGCACTGGTGCTATAGGCTAGAGAGCCCAGCTTCGGGTTTAGATCCACACTTCTCAGGGGAACCCCCCTGGCTAATGAAATACCCCTCCAGATCTTCAACTGCCACTCATGGGAGCTCAGTCATCTCTCTTTCATCTCTGCTTACCAGTCATATTGCAGTGAAGTGGCTTCTTCTTTTTGTCCATGATTGTAAGGCTTCTTCTCTCTAAGTAGTGTTCAGTTGGTTATTCAGGATGATTTCTTCACAATTTAGTTGTAATTCCAGATCGGTCCTGGAAGAAGGTTAGTGTAGCTTCCACTTACTCCTACACCATCTTGGATCTCAGAACCTGTGTTAACTGTATTTAGTTTAGTATAAGAAATAAAAGCTATGTGATTATATTATGTGATTAAAAATATTTATTAAATATATACCTTACGATAGATATTCTTCAAATCTTAAGAAAGAGAAAAAATGCTTCATGAAATTTCACGTTTTATATTAACTGTATATGACAGAGGTGTAAAATACTTTGTAACATGTCAAGAAGGTATTAAAAAAGATTTATTATCTCACAGCCAAAACTTTCATCTAAGTAGTTTATTGCTATATAAAAGGTCACCCATGAGACAAAACAGTATATAAACATCTTCAGAAGAGTAGTTATATGTGAAATAGAAAAATTGTAATGTTGAAACTTATAGTAAATCATTTGTTTTAAATTTTATTTTCTTTGCATAAATTCTCATTGTGTTTGTTTACTATTAGTTGAACATGAACATATTTGCTCTGTAGATTATAGCCATTAACCCTATGGATCAAATGAGTGTCATTATACTTTCATACAAATAAATTCCACAGGTGCAGGGTGCTCCAGCTTACAGCTAAACTCCAGTCAGACTCCAGCTTTATTTATCCCTATGTCATATCACTTTGATGAAGATCTTTATGGTGGGAAAATTAGTATTAAATCCCTCAATTTTAATATTTAACATAGTGTCTTTAGGTGATTCTATGATAGGCCAATGGCTCCCTCAAGAGTTGTAAAGTTTTCAAATGTTAATATCAAAGTTGCATTCATTTAGTTACCATTTCAAAGCACAAAGTTGGGGTGCTCTTGTGGGTATCCTTTAACTCTTTATATCAAGCTTGATTAACTCTCCACTTCTCTGTGAATTTCTTCAAACCCTCTTTATCAAGATATTCAAGGTTGGTAAATATATATTGATCAAAATGTCCAGCCCTGGCCGAGTGGCTCAGTTGGTTGGAGCATTATCCTGTACACCAAAAGATTGTGGATTTGATTCACAGTCAGGGCATATGCTACATACATAAGATGTAAGTTTGATACCCTGTTGGAGTGTATATAAGAGGCAACCAGTTAATTTCTCTCTTAATCTCTCTCTTTCTTTCTCTTACTCAATTCAATAAACATACCCTTGAGTAGGATTTTTTAAAAAAATTTCCAACATCCAGAACAAGCAGATGTTGTTTTTTAAGGGCTTAGAAAAAATCTTTATGAACAAGATCTTAGGCACAGACATTTATTAGCAATTATTTTCAGACAGTCAGCCTAATTATAATTATTGTACAATAGCTACATAAAATCACTCTGTTAGGTACTATGGTGGGAGGGGGAATATATTGGGAATAGAAAATGTCCTTTCAAATTTTCTAATGTAGTTCTAGAGGAAACATTTGAGGGAAAGAACTTAAACTCAAGGCAAAATGTACTCCTTACATTCTACACATTGGAACTTTAGAAGATATCAACTGTACATAAACAAAAATGCTTCAAAAATAACAATCATTTGAATTGAAGCCTACAGAATGAGGTTTTGTATATTTATTTGCATTTGTCTAAGATGGGAGAACATAAAATTTCAGGAAAAGGACTGAATAAAAGAAAACAGATTATTAAAAGATAGGGGGGCCTTTTGTCATCCACATTTTTTTTTTTTTTTTGCTTGAATAAATAAATCTGATCTTTTTTCTTTTAGGAATAGGCTGTGAGAAAAACTTCCAAGACCATTTTCTTCCCATTTTCTCCCTGCTACATCTGGAGGTATTTAATATCATTTGCTGTCAGAATAATTATATTTGGTTTCTTCTTCTTAAAAGCAGATAATAGTTTACAAGATCAATGGCTTGAAGCAATTTAATGCAATTGATAAAGAATCTGATGAAATATGAAATGGTAGCTACTTAATCAATTATAAAAACCTTCTCTTTCTGTACTCAATAAAAATTTTATTAATCCTTTAAGGACTTTTCTTCATCCTGAGATTAGGATTTACCTGTTATTATTTTGTGTTGTTATAGCCATTTTAATATGTTTCTGACACAAATAAAATCATTATAAATTACTTTTAGAATTTATGCCCAATCAATACAGGCTTGCCTTAAAATATTATCCATCAAACAATAAAAATTACATAACAGGTCACACTTTACTTTTCCTCATGACTACCCAAAAAGTATAAAGCTAACTTTGCTGCTAAATCATAAAAATGACATTAAGCTAAATAATTGATGTATTTGTTTCTCCAGCCATTCAGATATTTGTATAATGTAAAAATGTTAATATATTTACATTCATGTAGTAAATACTTGAACACCATTACTTTGTTTTTTAATCCTCACCTGAGGATATGGTGTTTATTGAGTTTAGAGAGAGGGGGATAGAGGGAGAAGGAGAGGCAGAGGGAGAGGGAGAGGGAGAGAAAGAGAGAAGGAGCAAGTAATCAGTTGCTTCCCTTTTGCTCCCACCCAAGGATCTTCAACCTAGGCCTGTACTCTGACCAGGGATGGAACCTGCAACCTTTTGGTGTACAGGATGATGCTCCAACCAACTGTGCCACCTAGTCAGGGCTCTATTTTTAATATAGTTTTTCTTAAACACTTTAGAAAATAGAAATACATTGCTTTAAATATTATTTATATTTTGAAATACACTGATAAATGTCAAGTGTACTAAGTACCGGAATGTCTCTCATGTATAATTTCTATACATCTAGAAGCTACTCTTTCTCGATAATGTAAAGGTAGTTATGAGGTGGTTGAGGGTCCTGAATCACTCTACAAAATAAAATAGAAAAACAAAGAGTGGCTATAGAGAAAACTATTTGTTAGAACACATAGCTTTGTAAAAATATAATTGAAATTAACTTATTTATCTTCTCCCAACAACTCACTGTAGGAATTTGCAAGTATGTTTTATAATTTTACTTGAATTTTTATTCACTGCTGAGGTAATAGCTTTTAAGCTTATAGAGGTTAACAACCACATGGGTTTATGTAAAATTATAAAGAGTCAAAATGTTTGTATTAGCAGATATATTATATTCTTTATTTCCCAAGTTATAGTTATGTTTTCTGATTAGCAAATCATAGACTATATACAAATTATGTTCACTTGTGACATGACTGACAAAGCAGCAAAGTGCCTATCCATACTAATTGAATCAACCTGTGGTTGACTCTTATCTGATTAGCTTCTGACATTGAGTTTGGTGAGGATTGTAGGACATCATTATGCTACTCTCATGTAATAGACAGAATGAGAGAAAGTAAAATTGTTTGTAAATCATAATTGAGGTAAGAGTAGTTCATGTGCATTTGGGTGTCTGTTAATGTGATTTTAGCCTAAGGTAACAAGATTTGTGGGACATTTAAAAGATAGAGCTTTTTTTTCAAATAACTTTCTATTATATCCCTTAAATGTTGCATTTAGCAATTTTTTGATTGAAAAATAAATTGGAAATCTAAGAGCTTCTGAAATGTATTGGGTCACCAAACATCTTATAAAAATGTGTATGTCATAGTATTTTCTTTTGAAAATGATGTGAAGTACAGTATAGAATAAAGGTATATAAAAACTGAGTGTGTGTATATTTTCTTGGGCCTTTGCATTTGACAGAAAAGAATAAGTTCCAGATATCAAACATAATTTATTAAAGATTACTTATAGTCAAAGTACATTTGAGGGTGGCCTTGATGCATAATTCTGCTCAAGAAGTCAAAAAGAATAGTTTGCTATGTGCAATTTATGAAACAGTGAAAGTATTTTTAATTTAAAAAGAGGAAAGCAGATTCATCTGATATACTCTTTTCTGCCCTTTTGGCCTCTTTTTTATTCTTGTCATAACTAATTTTTCATGGAATACTGATCAGAAGCTATTTTGCAACTATGAAGAAACAAACATGAGAAAAATAGTAAAGCATAGGATGGGATATTTCTGTGCTTCTAATGGCATATGCTTGAGCTGTCCTGCCCAGGACTCCCTACGAAGGACTTCTTATGCATTAGATTAACAGAGTTCCAATTTAGTCAAGCACATTGGTATAGAGTTTTCTGCTGTTTGCAGCCAAGTGCAATTCTAACAAATGTGATTTCAACCACACCATGTAAAGAACTGCCTCCTCCATCACTTATTTTGCCACAATGCCAAAGCCAGTGAGATAACCTAAACTTCTGCAGAATGCCAAAGTCACATTGCTTAATGCTGATACCAGTGCAGAAAAGTCTTTGTAAAGATGAAGGATTCTAGAACTACCCTGAAAGCTTTCATAATAAAAGCTTACTCAAAATAGAAATGCCACATACGAACAAAATGATGCCCAGTGTTTTATGTACTATTTAAATAATCATTTACAGCAAAAAAAAAAAAAAAAAAATTCTCATCTGTATAATATATGTTTTCTCCTGATTTTATTTTTAGTATGTTTCATAATGTAGTACCTGCCTGGAGAAGATAGAAGAGACCCTATTCTGGCCCATTATGGTGCTCAAGGAGCTTTTTATTTTTTAAGATTTTATTTATTATTTTTAGAGAGAAGAGAAGGGAGAGAGTCAGAGAGGGAGAGAGACATCAATGTATGGTTGTGTTTCACCTGCCTCCAGCTAGGGACCTGGCTGGAGACCTGGCTTGCAGCCTGGTTATGTGCCCTGGAAGGGAATCCAACCAGCAGCCTTTGGGTTTGCAGATCAGTGCCTTATTCACTGTGCTACTAGTCAGGGCCCAAGGTGTTTTTATGCACTATTTAAATAATCATTTACAGCAAAAGTTTTCATCTGTATAATATTATTTTTTCTCCTGATTTTATTTTTATCATGTTTCATAACATAGTATCTGCCAGGAGAATGTAGAAGAGACCACATTTTGGCCCTTTATGGTGCATGACAAAATATCATGAAACAGAACTAAAAAAAAAGGTTGGAAGAGGAATTACTTAACCTGAATGAATTCTTTAGATTATTATGGTTGACAGCATAATAAAAAAGATAGTGAAAAATGACCTGCCAGGGAAAATGATCCACTATTATTTGCTATTATGTGACATTATGCCATGAAATAATAATTCAGATAAAGTTGGTAAGAAATTAAAATTTTAAATATATACTAGGAAGATGTAAGTAAATGAAAGTTATTTCTAATGCTTAATTCTACCCAGGGCTAACAAAATTCATTACTAATTTGAATGAACCAGAGTTTTGTTATTTTTGATGTGTTCCCTGTATAAAATATACTAACAGTAACCAGCAAAATAATTTAATGCAGAAGGCTTAAAATAAAATATTAGTGTGATATAATTTTATAATTATATATTTTCCAAAAACAGACAGAATATTCAGACATGACAAATTAGGGAAAGAGAAATGGAAATTTGAAAAGATTAAATATGTCCACATTGGGTAAAAGAAGCATCTCAGAATTTCAAAAACCAAATTGCTATAAAAGATTACTAAAATGTGCTTGAATGTGCAGTGTGGCTTAGACATACAGTGTTGGTTAAAAAGAAACATTCAAATTAATTATCAAATTTAAAAATTTATCAGACTTGAAAGAAAGAGTCTGCATTAGCAGTTAGTAAGGGCATGAGATTCATGAATTAGATACATGGCTGGGAAATGAACTGAGCTGAATGCATTTTGTGACCTAAAGCAACTCTCTTGATCTTGAGTTTCTTAGCTGAGAAAGATGGCAGTCCTTGTTCCCCTACCTACCTCACTTCATGGGCAAGAAGTGACCTTTGAAGTCACTGCATAGAAGATCAGAGGCTAGGGCACTAAAAACAAACATTTATGTACATGCAATTGTATGTATAAGCCCTACATTTGACTGTTATATTTATTGACAACCACTTGAACTATGATTATCTTTGGTTTATAATCAAGCACAGCTATTTAATTGCAACTGTATATTTTCATTTAGTAGTTTGAAGACTGAATTGATTTTATATTGCCAAAAAGTATTTTGCTATACTTATGAACATATTCATTCTTCTTTATAATGCTATTAAGTAGATGCCAAATTGTAGTAAATTATTTCCAGACATCTTTATAGTACCAAGCATATGTGGTAACTACACATCAACCTGAAAGAAACATGTTTTATTTAGAAATATAATCTTATTGATAGTTGAAAATAAGTTACTTCTTTCATGTCATGTGGGGTGGTGTGAATTTTTGGTGGTACAGTTTAAAATGGTTACTGAATTTTATTAGTAGCAATGGACATCTTTCAGAAAAGTTATGGTAAGCTCATGATTTCCTTCCTTCCTTCCTTCCTCCCTTCCTTCCTCCATCCCTTTCTTCCTCCCTCCCTTTCTCCCTTCCTTCCTTCTTTCATTTCCTTTCTTTTCACTATGATTTCTTTTTTGATACCTCTTCTGTCTTTTCACCTTTCATCTACTTTTCCTTTGTCTTTCTCCTTGTATCAATATCTACCTTTCTTCCTCTATCCCTCTATCCCTATTCCTGTCACCTTTTCATCTTTTTTTTTCTTATCATCATTTTCTTATTTGTTGATTTGATTCCTAGCTTTTTCCACTCTACTGTTGGTTCCTGTAAATTGTACTTTATCAATTAGTGTATCTGTCATTTCTCCTTGGATCTTTTTTATATTGTTGAGGTCTTCATTAATTTTCTTGAGTATCCTTATAACAGGTGTTTTGAACTCTGCATCTGATAGATTGCTTTTCTCCATTTTGTTTGGTTCTTTTTTTGAGTTTTGTTCTGTTCTTTTATTTGGGCCATGTTTCTTTGTCTTCTCATTTTGGCAGCCTCCCTGTGTTTGTTTTTATGTATTAGGTCTCCCAGTTGATAAAATGGTTTAATGTAGTAGGTGTCCTGTAAGGTCCAGTGGCAAGGTCTCCCCTATCACCCAAGCTGTATGTGTATGTGAAGTACAGCATAGAGAATAGATTAGCCAAAGAACATATCTGCATGGACAATGGTATGGGGATTGCCTGAGGGAGTGTGAGGGCTGGGTAGAGGGGAGCAAAGGGGGGAAATTTGAGACAACTATAATAGCATAAACAATAAAACAAATTTTTTAAAAAGAAAATCAATTAGTCCTATACATTTGGGTCTATTTCTGAACTCTCTTTAGCATCATTGATCTATGTCTCCATTAATGTAGCATTATACTGAGTACTAAAATCAGATAATGTAAGCCCTCTCACTTAGTCCTTTACTTTTAGAATTGTTTAGGCTATTTTAGACATTAACAGTTACATATAAATTTTAGAATTCACTTATTAATTTGTATAAAACTCTGTTGGAATTTCTATTGTGATTTTATTGAACTTACAGATCAATTTAAGGGGAATTGGCATTTAAATGGTATTACTTATTTGATCTATAAATATTGTATATATTTCTATTTATTTGTCTTCTTCAATTTCTTTTAGGAATGCTAATAATTTTTGGTAAGTTTTATTCAAGATTTTTAACTGTATTCATATATGTATTCCATAACCATTAGGGTATTTAAATTGTTTTATATTTTAGTTTGAATTACTGAATATTTGTTGCTAGAATATAAAATGCAACTTGTTTTTTAAATTTCTGCTTATATTATAAGCCTTATCAACTGAATTATTAGTTAAAAGCTTACTTATGAATTACTCAGAATTTCCTGAGAAAACAATTATATAGTCTGAATAAAGATAGCTTTACATCTTCTTTTATAATCTGAATGTTTTTGAATTTATTTTTCCTGCCTTTTGCCTTGTCAGCATTAAGTATGATATTTGAGAAAGGCCTTTATCAACACCCTTTGTCATGTTGAAATTACCTGGTATTCCTAACTTAATTAGAGTTTTTTAAGTGTTAAATTTATATTTAATATTGTCAATTATTACATTTATTAAAATCACTTATTTTTATGCCAACATGGTGAATTACATTGATTTTTAAGTATCACTTTTTAAAGAAAAACTGCCCTTGGTTTTCTAAAATTTTGGTTGGAGGAAGTTTGCTTTTATGTTTATAAAGGATAGTGCTCTGAGATTTCCTATAATTTCTTTATCTGATCATGTTATCTGATTGCTTTTCTCATAATTTAAAAAAATTTTCTCCTTTCCTTTCTGTAGAAGTTACTTTAGAATTAGTATTATTCTTTTTACAGTATTTGGTAGTGAATTCTACCAATGAGGCCCTCTGAAACTGTTCACTTTTTAGGCAAGTTTTAACTATGAATTGAGTTTTAAAAATAATTATAGAGCTATTCAGGTTACCTACTTTTGAGTGTTTTTCGTAACCTGTCATTCAGGAATACATGTATTTCACCTAATTTGGTAAATTTGTAGATATAAAGTTTTTCATAATTTATAAAATTATTTTAACTGTCTATAGGATCTAAAGCATTGGTTACTTTTTTAATTTCATTGATGGCTTGTTTCTCCTTTCCTTTTTTCCTGATTAATTTAGCTAGAAATGTATCAGTTTTATTGTTCTTGTCAATGATCCAGTTATGATTTTTCTCTATAGTTTTTTTCTATTTTATGCACAATTTGTATGTTTTTTTATTCTGGTGTTTTTTTCTTAGTCTTCCAAGTGAGAAGCTTAAATTATTGATTTGATCACTTTAAAAAATATATTGAACACTTAACTATAAATTTCCCTTTCTGTTCTTCCATTTTTCTTTTTTCAATCAATTTAAATTATCTTCAATTTTTACCTGTGTGCTTTTCTTGACTGTTTTAGTCAGAGTACTGTCAGGAGAACATGATAGATAGATAGATAGTTAGATAGATAGAGGGATAGATAGATAGGTGATAGAAAGCAAGAAAAAGGAGTTGGCTTGTTGTAATGGGTGACTAGGCAATTCCTACATAGTTTGTACATCTGTACAGCAGGCCATTAGAAAGGGTAAGAGGGAGCTGATGAGCACAAGTTAACAGGGCAGCCCACAGCTAGAATCTTTCTCCTTTAGGAAAGTCTCATTTTTGCCTTTAGAACCTTTTAACTGATTGAATAAGGCCTGCTCTTGTTATATAGGATAATCTTCCTTAATTAAGCAAACTAGTTATAGATTTTAGTTACACTTATAAAATATGTCTATAGCAACAACTCAATGTTTTGTTAATAACTGGGAACTATTATAGTCTACCCAAGTGGACATATATCCTGACCATCACATTGATCAATAGTAATAAAGTAGTAAATTTTTTAACTTCTAAATATTGGTGAATATATACATATATATATATATATATACATTCACCAATATTTAGAAGTTAAAAAATTTACTACTTTATTACTATGTATATATATATATATATATATATATATATATATATATATATATATATAATCTTTCTTTTGGAATTCAAATTTAATTTAATTTTGTTATAGAACATATGCTATCTATATTTTTACATTTATAGAGCTTATTTTGTGATTGTTTATTTTGGTCATTGTTCCATGAGTGTTATTCTCTGGTGGAGTGTTCAATAAATGTCAAATAGCTTATATTAGTTGATAAGGTTGTTCAAGTCTTCTATATCTTTACTGAAATCTTTTCTATCTTTTATTGAAAGAGATATACTAAAATTTGAAATTAAATATACATGAAACTTCTTTTATTAAAATTTTAATAAACTTTATTTTATTAAGCCCATCCATTAATATAATGAAAATAGTTTATGTGACGTTGATATAACCTGGCAGCCAAGGAGAGTGGACTGGAATGCGCATGTGTGACAATGACACTTCATTATACTAGTCAGTGAAGGTAGTAGACACCACTGAGTGAACATATGTACTGTGTGGCCATTGCACTCAAAATGACTAAGTAGAGCAATTAATCTGCATCAGATTTTGCATTAAGCTTGAGTATTCCTCCATGGAAACTATTCAGATAATTCAGAAATCTTTCAGGGATGATGCAATGAGTGCATTGCAAATAAAAATGAGGCCCAAAAGCTTCAGAGATGGTTGAGAATCTGTTGAAAGTGATCCATATTCTGGAAAGCCTACAACCTGAGAATGTTGAATGTGTATGGGCTGCAATCAACTTGGCATGATATATGTCATAGCAAAATTTGTTCCACAGCTTTTGCTACCAGAGCAGAAGGAACTTCATGCTTCAGTTGCTAATGACTTGATTCAAACCACTACCAATGAAAGATATTTCCTCAAGGTGGTCAATATCAGAGATAATTGTGGGTGTATGGCTATGATCTGGAAATGAAGGTCCTGTCATCCCAATAGAAGTAACCTGTTTCTTCATACCCAAAGAAGGCATGGCAAAGATTATGTTAACTTTGTTTTCTGATTGGGAAGGTGTTGTCTATCATAACTATACCCCTCCAGGCTAAACAATTAATAAGGAGTACTACCTCAATGTTCTTCATCAGTTGAGAGATGCAATGTGATGAAAATGGCCACAGCTATGAGAAACTGGTAATTGGAAACCTCATCATGACATATACCTGTTCATGCATCTCATCTTGTGCAATTTTTTGTTTGTTTGTTTGTGAAACATCAAATCACCCAGGTGACTCAGCCCTGCCATAGCCCATATTTGGCACCCTGTGACTTCTGACCTTTCCCAAAACTAAAATCACCTTGAAAGGGAAAAGATTTCAAACCATCAGTGAGATTCAGAAAAATACAATGGGGCACTTTATGGCAATTGGGAGAACTATGTGAAGTCCCAAGGTGCCTAACTTGAAGAAGAGTGAAGTGTCATTGCCCTATATACAATGTTTCTTGTATCTTGTATCTTCTTTAATAAATTCCTCTATTTTTCATAGTAAACGGCTGGGTACTTTCTAGATAGACCTCATATACACACATATGAAACTGCATATATGGAACTTTATTTTTCATAAACCTAATAGTAAATATACACAAAAACCAAAACTAAATCACATAGCTTAAAAAAGAGGAAACAGAGGAAAGAAATATGGGATATCACCAAACAAACAAAAAATAGACAGAAATATAAAGGGAAAGGACCAATGGCAGCACAGAGCTACCAGAAAACAAAATACAAAATGTGTTTAGAATATTCTCATGCATCAATAATTACCCTAAATATAAATGGACTGAGTTCATCAACAAAGAGACACAGAGTAGCAGATTGGATCAAAAAACAAAACACAACCATATGTTTTTTTCAAGAGACACATCTGAACTTCAAAGACAAATTTAGACTCTTAGACTTAAAGTAAAAGGGTGGAAAATACTTCTCAAAAAAAAAAAAAAAACCCACAAAAAAAATCATCCACAGAAAAGCAGGCATAGCCATACTTATATTTGACAAAATAGATTTCAAGATACCAAAGGTAACAAGAGACAAAGTTGGATATTAAAGGGGGCACTACATCAGGAAGACACAATACTTCTTATATATTATATAACTTGATTGGGCACTGCACTAAGAAGTAACATATATGACCAATCAGGGAACCATGATATAACCAACATATATAATCAATCAGGGAACACCACAATATATAATGCAACTACTAACATAACTAAAGAAACTGCCAAAACAGAATTATTGTTGGGGGCCTTACTACTCCACTAACAGCTCTAGATAGATCACCCAAACAGAAAATCAATAAAGAAATATTGGCCTTAAATGATACATTAGACCAAATGGACATTAATTGACATTTACAGAGCCTTTCATCTCAGAACGACATATTATATATTCTCTCCAGTGCACATGAAGTATTTTTAAGATGGACTGTATGTTGAGTCACAATGCTAGCCTCAACCGATTCAGGAAGATTGAAATTACACCAAGCATATTCTCTGACCACCATGCTTTGAAATTAGAAATCAACTGCCTTAATTATACTACAGAGCTACAATAACCACAACAGCGTAGTATTGGCAGAAAAACAACACAGAGACCAATGGAATAGAATTGAGAGATCAGAAATAAAACCATATGTATATGAGAAAATAATTTTTGACTAAAGAACTAAAAACACACAATGGAGTAAAGAAAGATTTTCCAATAAATGGTTTTGAGTAAATTGGAAAGCCACATAAAAGCATGAAACTAGATTAAAGTTTATTTCCATTTACAAAGAAATTCAAAATATATCAAATATCTGAATATAAGATCTGAAACAATAAATTACATAGAAGAGAACATAGGTACTGAACTTATAGACCTTAGATGTAAAGAGCATTTCATGAATTTGACCCTAAATGGAAGGGAAGTAAGGCAAAATTAAATGAATGGAATTATAGCAAACTAAAAAGCTTTTGCACAGCAAACAAACAAACAAAAAAACAAACAAAAAACAACCAAACAAAAAAACCACAAAAAACACAACAAAATGAGAAGAAATCAACTGAATGGGAGGTGATATTTTAAACAACAACTCTCACAGGGGGTTAATATCCAAAATACATAAAGAACACAATCAGCTCAACACCAAACAAACAAACAATCCAATTTAAAAAAATGGCTAGAAGACCTGAAAAGAAGTACAAACAGCCAACAAATATATGAAAAGATGTTCAGCTTGACTAGCTATTAGGCAGATGCAGATCAAGACTACAGTGGAATACCACCTCATATTTATTATAATGGCTATTATTTACAAGATGGGTAATAGCAAGTGTTACAGAGGTTGCAGAGAAAAAGGAATGTAAACTGCTGGGAATGTAAACTGCTGCAGCCACTGTGGAGTTCAGCATGGTGATTTCTCAAGAAATTGAGAATAGAATTACTATATGATGCAGCAATCCATCTTCTGGGTATCTATGTGGAAACTCAAAAACATTTATTCACAAAGATATATGCATTCCTATGTTCATTGCAGCATTATTCATGATGGTTAAGACATAGAAACAACTGAAGTGTCTTTCAATAGATGACTGGATAAAGAAGATGTAATACATATATATTATGGAATATTGCTCAGCCATAAGAAAAGATAAAATATTTCCATTTGCAACAACATGGGTGGACCTTGAAGATATCATGCTAAGCAAAATAGGTCAGTCAGAAAAGCTAAGAATCATATCATTTTACTCATATGTTGTGTATAAAACTGAAACTCATGGACACAGACAACAGTATAGTAGTTACCAGAGGGAAGGGGTGGGAGGTAGTGAAGGGTAAAGGGGGCCAAATACACGGTGACAAAGGATGATTTGGCTTTGCATGCTGAGCACACAATACAATACACAGATCATGTACCTTAGAAATGTGCACTTGAGAGCCCAGGCTGGTGGCTCAGTGGACAGGTGCCTGTCTGTGAAACCAAAGGTTGCTGGTTCAATTCCCAGCCAGGGCACGTAACCAGGTTGCAAGCCAGGCCTCCAGCCAGGTCTGTAGCTGAAGGCAAGTGAAAGGCAACCATACGTTGATGTCTCTCTCCCTCTCTGCCTCTCTCCCTTCCCCTATCTTTGAAAATAATAAATAAAATCTTTTAAAAAAAGAAATGTATACTTGAAACCACTTATGACCTTTTAACCAATGTTATGCCAATAAATTTAATTCAAAAATTTCAAACTATAATATATGTATTGATTTCTCCTTTTCATCTATAATTTTTTGTTTAAAAATTTGTAATAACAGTTTTAATGAGATGTAATTCACATACCATAAGATTCATTCTTTTAAGTATACATTTTCCTGTGTTTTATTAGTAGATTCAGGGAGTTGTCTATCATTTCAATCTAATTTTAGTACATTTTCATCACTCCAAAAATATACCTTATACCTAGTAGACAGTACTCCTTATTTCTCCCCCCACTAGCTCCTGTAACCACTAATCTATTTAATTTCTCCAGGGATTCACTTTCCATAGAAATGTTAAGTAAATGGAATCCTACAGTTTGTGGCTTCATGTGAGTGACTTCTTGCACTCACCATAATGGTTGCAATGGCAATCAGTTTGTAGTATATGGAAGTATTTCACTCATCTTTTATGGCCTAAAAGTATTCATTGTATGAGTATATCACTCCTATTAGTTATTGATTTTATATAATAAAATTCATTATAAGTGCATACATACTGAAGATATTACATTCTGTTGATGAATTGCTTCTATCTTAATCAAATATCCCTCACTCTCCCTAGTAATAGTGCTTGCTCTAAAATTCACTTTACTGTTAGTATAGTAATTTTCAATTTTTAATATAGAGTCTGCATGCTACATCTGTTTTCCATTCTTTGACTTTAAATCTCTTTCTATCTTTATATTTAAAGTGGAGTTTTTCTAGGCAACAATAGTTATTCTTCATTTCAGGCTGACAATCTCTTCCTTTTAAATGGGATGTTTAAATGGGATTTAATAAAATTATATGGTATAATTGTGTTAAATCTGTTACATGGCTATTTTTGATCCCTTCTATTCTTAGTTTCTTTTCTCCTCTCTTTTTGCATTAATTTGTAATATTTGTTATGAGTCTATTTATCTCTGATCTTGGCCAATTCTCTGTACATCACATTTTCAATGTTTTTTCAGTGGATGTTCTAGGGTATATATGTCTATATATACTTTAGCTTATTACATTCTAAATTCAAATGATATACTGTCTCACAAGTATTATAAGAAACTTGTAGCATTATACTTTCATTTCTTCCCTTTTGTCTTTTGTTTGGTTGCTGTAATATTTTCTTTGATATTGTTGTAAACCCCATGATTGATTTTTGTTGGTTTTACTTTAAATATTCAACTATCATTCTTAACAGTTTAAAAACTGTGGAGAAAGTCTTATATTTTTTTTACAGATTTACCATTTCTTGTGATTTTTATTACATTGGGCCAATGAAAATTTTTTTCTGATTTTTCTCTTCTGAAAGTTTTTCTTTAACATTACTTACCTCACTGTACATACTATAATGAATTCTCTTCTTTCTGCTTGTCTGAGAAGGTTTTATTTTGACTTAATTCATTATGGATAATTTTTACTAGATAGTGAATTTATAGTCAGCTTTTTGCTTTATTTTTGTAGTTGTCTTTTAAAGTACTTGGTAGGTGTTGCTGCCCTATATATTTACTAGCATAGATTCTTGGTGTGCTTTTCTCTATCTTGTCATTTGTTGAACTTTGTGTATCTCTGGGTTCAAACATTTTTAAAAAATTAGATTTAAAAAATGTTTAGTTACTATTTTCAAAATAATTTTCTTGTTCTGACTCTTCTCACCCTGAACATAATTTTAGATCAGTTGACATTGTCCCAGAGTTAACAAATGCTGTTTTTCTCTCAACCTGTTCTTCCTATGTGTTTCATTTGGACAGTTTTTATTGCTATATCCTCAATTTCACTGATGTTTTTGGTAATGTTTAATTGCTCTTAATCTCATACAATATAGTTTTTTCCATATTTATATATCTACAGTTTGATATGGAATTTTGCTAATATCCTCCATTTCTTCATCAGGCTCATGTTTTCCTTTATTCTTTTGGACATGGTAGTATATTTATAATAATTGTGTAGTATAATTTTTGGCTAATTTAATCATTTGTATCTTTTCTGGTTCTTTGTATTGATTAATTTTTCTCTCATTTTTTTGCATGACTGTAATGTTTGGTTGGCTGCTAGTCATTAATTTTGTTTCTTATCTGCTGGATTTTATTGTGTTCCTTTGCATATAGATGCTTTTGTTCTGGGAAATAATTAGCATGTCAGAATAATCCTTTTGTGACTTGCTTCTGAGCTTTGTAGATCCCTTTCTGCTTAAGGTCTAGTTTTTCCCCTCTGTTAATGCAATAACTTTCTGAAGTGCCTAAACAGCGTTCCATACATTAGAGAATTTTTTTACCTTAGATGGTGTCATAGTAACTATTCCCAGTCCTGTATAAACTTTGGTAATTTTTCTACAAATAATTTCCTTATTTTTCCCATGTGGTCTTAGGTAGTTTTCTCATGCTTGTGCAAAATAATACTCAGGCAAAGAGTTGGGTTGACTCCTATGAAGTTTTCTGAACCTCTCTTGTGAAACTCCCTCCTCTTCATGATTCTGCTCCATAAATTCAAGCTGCCTTAATTTCCCTAAACTCCAAACTTCATTTCCTCAATTCAGCTCATTGAGCTGTTTGTTTTCCCACTCCGTTTAGCTGGGATGCTGGGACAATCAAAGTTCACCTTGTTTTTGCACTCCCTCCTCACCGCCCCCTCCAGGAAAGAAAAGACTCCTATGCTTTTTCTTGTTCAATGTTTAATGTCTAAATATTGAACATTTCTTGGTCAATGTCTGAAAATATTGCTTTCAATATTTTGCCCAATTATATAATTGTTAAAAGTGACACATTAAATTTTGATCCCATTTTTCTGTCATGGTCAGATATAAAAGCTCAGAAGATAGGTTCCAAATTATGTGCTTAGGAAAAAGTTGATTCCTATTATATAGGTTTACTTAAATATTATAGAATTTCTATAGCAGAATAAATCTGTCCAAAGATGTAATGACAATTTTCAAAATAACTAAAGTAAATTTCTTCCAGAAAAGAATCAATGCAATATAATATAGTATAATTCTAGGAAAAAATACACATAGTTCCATATTGCAAAAACCAACCAAGTTAATGGCTACAACAAATAATTCATCTGGATAACAATTGGAGTGCATTTGTCAGATAAGAAACAATTTTAAGGTCTACTGATATAAAAAAAAATTAAACACTATCTTAGTCTTCTTCAAAACTATAAAGTGTAACAGCTGGCTCATTTTTAGACATCTGTGCTAAATTACTTAGAAACTGAGTAAAGCAATCATCTTCTAGAACAGTCTTACCAATGTACCATATCACATTGTCACCTAGAATATATGTCTTTTTAATTTTAACAAACATAGATTTTATAAATTATAAGAAAGCAGGTCTCTAGCTATTCTGTGTTTTAATTACTGATGATAAAGACACATATAACCAGATTATTTTCTGCAGGAATAGATGACATGTTACAGAGAGGTATCTACAAACATATTATCCTTCACAGAAAATACCTCACTCTTAAGTAACATTCACATGCTATCAATGAAATGAGCCAAATATTAACCTTTTGAATAAAAACTAACATAGAATGTATTATCACAGAAGTATCTCAAGGGCAGTGAATAATAGCCATTTGTATTAAAACTAACATATAAAGTATATTGTCAGAAAGGTATTTAATTTTTTTTAAGAAACATTCAATTTTATAATGAGGCATGCTTATGTTAGTACATTAGTAACAGTTGCTGGTATTAGTCCAAATCACTCAAACAAATGAGTATGAGTATGGTTCACCTACTCCATTCTACACCTTACTTCATATTTTCTAAACATACATGCCTCCAAGAACAATCTTAATATAAATCAGTTAAATTCTATATATGAATGTTGATATTATTAATTTACTAACTTTGAAAATATAGAGTGCAGAGATTGTAGGACAGCTGTTATTTAAATGTTCATGAGCTGACAGTTTGTGCCAAGCATTTTATATTAATTTTCCTAGTTATTATTTATACAAAACTGAAAGATGGGGGTGGCTATACTGTTTTTAAAAGGGAAACCATGAATAAGAGAGCTTAACTATTTTCATTAGTTTCTGGTATAAATGTCAATTTAAGGTTAGAACCTAATTTTTTTTTCTGCTTGCACAGAAATATTGTTCTAATAGATGACCTCAAAATTTCTGTCTCTTTTGATATCCTAGAGCTACACATGATATCATGATAAAGCCAGGTATAGCTGGTGGCTCAGTTGGTTGGAGTGACATTCCATATACCAAAAGGCTGTGTGGGTCCAATCCCTGGTTAGGGTACATACCTAGGTTGCCAGTTTGATCCCTGGCCATGGCATGTACAAGAGGCAACTGATTCATATATCTATCACTTTCTCTTTCCTCTCTCTCTCTCCCTCCCTCCCCCATCCCATTCTCTTCTCTTTCTCAAATCAGTAAACATATTTTTGGGTGATAACTTTTAAAAAATGATAATACAAACCAAAATTTGCCTAACTTGTAACTGTAAAGTCAGATGCTTCTTAGGTTAAATGTGACCCACTTACTAAGATAATACCCAGAATCCCTTTAGAAGAACTCATTAAAATAGTCTTTTTAATGTTGCATTATGGTCATTAAATCATTAAAATAATTTTTCAAAAGTGAGAAAACTTCATATTCATTCATTGATTTATATTACATATAATGTTAAATAAATTATATTGTTTATTTAATCTCAGAAAGTTTTTATTCACTTTCAATATAAGAATGCCACTTAAATAGCCCATAACTGTTGCTACTATTTCCTTAAAGATGCAAGCACTAATATATAATATTTAAATAATTCCTAGTGTAGAGTTCTTGAGTAGGATTCCACTGTGAACTTGTATTTGAAATTTGGTCTGTATGGAATTTATGGAGTACTCACTATGTGGTAAGCATTGTTAAAAAGTTTTTAACATACAATAAATACTAACCTATTAATACTTAATTTTAAAGTAACATGGCCAATTAAGAAAAATATCTGAATCTTTGCTTATAAGTAGACTGTGTTGAGTATCAGACTGTACACTTGATGATTTAAACAGCTGAATTTTTGTGCTTTGTTCAATATTTGAATTATAAAAATAAAAATCCCAAAATACTAAAAATATATGATACCTAGCCTCAACACAAAATGTAAAGTTGATTTCATAAGAGAGGAAAGGTAATCTTTCAGCAAGCAAGCAGCCTTGATGACCATCCTCTGGTTTTATTCTATTATTGGCTGAATATGGATTGATGTACTTGTCTCCACTGTACCAATGTATAATGAATGAACATGATTACTGATGTAATTTAGAAATGGGATGCCTTTAATCTTCTACTCTAATCAATCAATTACACTACATAGGTAAAGATTGTCCTATGATCTTATACTAAAACCTAAATAGAACTAATCTTAGAACTAAATGAGATTAAGAAAAATGTGAAGTCCAGAGGTTGCTCACATGAACACAGGCAATGGAACTTTAACCATCATGTATTTAATTTCCCAGGACAAACAAACAGAGACTACTCTAAAGGTTGTAGAGAAAGAACACTTCAGGGAGCAAAATGACAGTTCTCCTTTTGAGTAAATTACTTTTCTACCCTTAAAGTGAAATTCAAGGGTTTCCAGACTTAATAATCTGTGCAAGTTAATATCAGACTCATAACTAGAGACATTATGCATGGTTCCCCTTTACATATCAACTCATCTTATATGGCAGGTAAGTGTGCTTCAAACAGCATTTGGAAATGCCCATATCCTTTAAAGCAATATTCATTCACCTAATTTACATGTGATTTGATAAAAACTATTTTTCACATGACTTTGACATAACTTACTGGTGTACTTATTTAGTGAACATGAAAGAAAGCTTAATTACAATCTATACAGTATGTGGTTTGTTCACTTTTCTCTGGAGTCTTGATGCATTTGGGAGCAATGTATTTGAGCTTGGATTTACCAAAGAAGCAACATAGAAAAGGTGCTTTAGAAATTGGATGCAAATAGCACTCAGTCTTGCTTTGGGTATCTAGTGAAGACAGTAGTGTATTTGAATACAGCGGGGCCACTTGCCTGAGTTTGCAGTTCTATTGTCTCTTGGGGTTGTAGACAGAGAGCCGTTGCTAACGGCAGTCAGAGTCAGCACCATGGATAGCTTCCTTCACATATTTATCACCTGGAGGAACAGCGTTGTTCCTCAAGTCCAGCTGCAGCTAGAACGGAATGACAGAATAATCTACTTATACCAAAAGGGGGAAGTAAATAAAGCCATATACTGGAGAAGAGTTTTTTTTTTTAATATTCCGAAAGACGTAACTGTACAGATTCAGAAAAGCTAAAGCTACTATAAGAGACCGAGGATTATTGCTTATTTTTAAGCAAAACTAATTAACTGGAAAAGTCAACATTCACAGGCAATATCTCACCTTTCTGATTCGTTATCATTACTCTGATATCAAAGAGAAAGAACTGCTTAGCTTCTTGTTTTGGTTTGGATTTCTCCCCTTTAGCTTGTATTTTCTGGAGTGTACAATAAAAGTCATCATATTTATTTCCTCGTTATTTATTGCAATCTACATGATTCAGCTTCCCAATGCCGCCCTTTTTTTCGAACCTTCTCAGTTCCATTCATTTTTTTTTTTTTTTTACTTCAGATTCGAGGTTGAAAGTGAGAAAATATGGATATGACTGATTCAAAGCACAGAAACTCCCCAAACTTTGTCATTCAACTACATGTTTTGATAGGGGGCTCTGAACCGTTTATTACCAGTTGGAAACGAGGTGTGTCAGTGTTCTAGTTCTGTAGGTTGTAGTGGCGGCAATTTCCATTAGAGAAAGGGGCGTGGAAAGGGGCTGAATATTAGGTTAAAGGAGGGAATACCATAAATAAGCCAAAAGAAGCAAGGAAAACTAGAAAAACAACTTAGAAAGCACTCTCTCTTTGCATGGCATGTCGTATTTGATTTGCTAAGTTTCCAGAAGGACTATTCGGGCAGAAAAGTATTTGTACTTATACAATGAGACTCCTGTGTTGACCTATTCTGAAAAGCAAAAAGGAAGCGAACTCGATTCCGTCCGTCCTAAACAAGATGATTCCTTAGAAATGGTGGAAGAGAGCAGAATGATGTGCCTTGTGTTCAGGCAATAAGTGGCATGGGAGGTCACACTAAAGCTGGTAACTCTTAGCCCCACCCACCTTTTGTTCTTTCCCGCTGGCGCCCAGCCTCATAGATTACAAACTCTCTCCTTGATTCCTATCAGTTTCTCGCAGAGTCTTTGGCCTTCTCATCTTTCTCACAGCCTCCAGCATCTGGAGACTCAGTCATCCCCCAACCTTGCACCTCTTTAGGGGTTCAAGCGGTGAAACTGGGCATGCCCAACGGCCGTGCTAGCAACCTTCAGTCTTTGGCAGGCGCGGTCCAGAGCCGGACCCGAGTGCCAATTCAGGAGTCAGCGCCCACCTCCGCCCAGTCCGGGAATCCCAGTGCACCCTGAGGCTAAATCTGCACCTTTAAGTAGCTCATCCTCAGTCCTCAACCTTCTGAACGTTCCCGGAGTTTAGAAATAATCCTCAGTGAGGAACCGTTTTCCCACCTGTCTTTTCTTTGCAGCTAAGGGTGTTCTAGCTATCGCGGCGTGAGGAGCTCAGGGTTGGAGCCCTTGACTGAAGAAGGCCTTGGAGATCACCTTCCCAGAGTAGCTGTTTGTCACTGAGTTTTGGAGATTTCTTGGCTGGCTTCCGCTAAAGCATGCTTGAGTAATCCGAGCTGTGGCGGCGCCCAAACTCTAGGGATAAAGGGAGAGAGCGCGCGCGCGCGCGCCCGCGCCCGTGTGTGTGTGTGTGTGTGTGTGTGTGTGTGTGTGTGTGTGTGTGTGTAGGGGAGAGGGCGGGGATAAAAACGTCAAGCCCTCCCCCCAGCCTCCATCTCTTCCTCCACTCTTGCAACAGCCACACAAGTCTTCCATCCCCCTCTGCCTTTCGTAAAGCTCTGGGCAACCGCCCGCCAGGTTAAGCCCATTTGCAGTGGGAAATTGGCGCTGTTCAGGGGAAGAGAAACAGATCGATTGCCCTGGTGACTTTCCGCCCCCCTCCCTCCACTCCACAGCTCCCTTCTCCCTCGCTCCCTCCCTCGCAGCCTCCCGTCACCCCGCCCCCTTCCCTCTCCCCACCCCCAAACCCTCTCACCCGCGGCAGTCCGGGAGCTGAGGGGAATGGATTGGACTCCGGTGGGGAAAGCGGGTGTCTAGAAGTGGTGCTAATGGGAAGAGATTTCGGGTTTCAAAAGAGGATGCTCTGCCACAAAGAGCGGCTCGCGCGCCGGCCTGGGCTCTAGCAGAGGAGAGATCCCGGGAGAACTCCGGAGCTCGCGGGGAGCGCTCCTCGGAACACCGGGGTCAACATGCCCGTCCGCAGGGGGCATGTGGCACCGCAAAACACCTTTCTGGGGACCATCATACGGAAATTTGAAGGGCAAAGTAAGTTCATTTGTTCTTCTCTCTCCCTCCTTTCGGCTTTGGTAGTGCACTTGGCGTCCGCCGCTGACCGCGGAGACCGCAACTACGGGCTCGGGCAAGTTAGGAAGCTGTGAAACCGAGCCAGGAGGTTCTAATGGCAGCGGGAGTACTCTCCCTCTGATATTAATTTAGATTTACATGTTAGATTATGGTCTCCATTATAGGAGACAACTTGATCCTTCTCTCCCACTGCTACCGTATCTGCCTTAATGTCCTACTGTTCGACTACCTTAACGGGAACGCACTAGTATAACATGGGTTTATATTTTGAGGTTGTTTTATTGCAGAGTTTTTGAAAGTCAGGGGCAGGGCAGGGAATACTAGTGGAACTGGAGAATGTGAATGGTAACCGCGATGGAAATGGCTATGCAAACTATATCTCATCTTGGTTAAATAGCAAGTCTTTGTCATGACAGGGATGCTTGCTTGCTCCTAGTTCATAGAAGCTAAACTTTGCATTGAATCAATGCAAATCTATCCCATGCAGGATAATTTGGAAAAAGTATTATTTGATTCGTGCTGGTTCCCAATGTAAATTATTATTTAAAAGAGTATTTTTGTCCTTTGATTATCCCCTTCAATTTCTATCTAGAGATTTAAAAACTGAAGTGAACCAAGTAAATTCCACAAAGGCTGAATGCAGAGAAATTCAGTATTCCCATGTGAACTATCTATAAGAAATGAATGTTATATAAATGTTCATTTTTAAATCCTATATTTGTTCATTGATATTTGACATTTTTAAACGACCTTAACACACATTTATGTTGTACATTTTGCAGTTATTTTAGCACTATCTTTAATCACATGAACTTGTGTATAAAATTAAGTTGTATATCCTGCTTTATACTCTATCTGGAAATGTCAGTGTAATTAATGATTAAAAATTAATAAATCCTTTGTGCTAAAATACCTAACAAATGCACAAAAATTCAAGGTTCTCCCCCAGGTAGGAGAGGAAAGACATGAACACATTTACTGTGTATGTGAATGTGTGTGTAAGTAATCTTATGCTCTGGAAAATATACATTATGAAAAGTAGAACCTTTCATTACTGAACTGCTAATGAACATTGAATACTTTCATTGGTAATAGTTTTATTATTTTTGAACATGACGTGTGCAGTATGCCTTTGAGGGATAGAGAAAAGCCAAATCTAAGTATAAGAATTACTTTAAGAAAGTTGTACTCTAAAGGTCAAGGTGGAAGTGAGAAATGTACAGCTACAGAATGTTTCACTGTTTGGCTTTGAAAATATTTATTTTACAATTAGATGGTATTCTGGGAATATCAATGGGGAAGCTGATTGTCTAAGTGGGCACCAGAACTCCAGGGACTTAGAGGGCTTGAGAACTAAGTTATTTGGGAAATTACATTCTTAAAATTTGAACAGTAGTTCCTTAATACTTTTTTGTAAAAATACCTTATGACCAATAGTTTCACATTTAAGGTTGGGTTTTTGTTCTCCCTTAAAAGCCCGGACAGTTAGCAATTTGGGAAGTAACTGTATTTCAGATATCCTATTATGCAATAACTTGTTTCAGTGTTTATGAGACTCTTGTGGAAGGTTTTTAAAAGATACCTTACTATCTTCTTACTACAGATAAAAAATTTATCATTGCAAATGCCAGAGTGCAGAACTGTGCCATCATCTACTGCAACGATGGGTTCTGTGAGATGACTGGTTTCTCCAGGCCAGATGTCATGCAAAAGCCATGCACGTGTGACTTCCTTCATGGACCTGAGACCAAGAGGCACGATATTGCCCAAATTGCCCAGGCCTTGCTGGGGTCAGAAGAGAGGAAGGTGGAGGTCACCTACTATCACAAAAATGGTAACATTTACCTATTTAAGATTTCTTGTATTTGATTCCATTGAAACGAAATGTTGACAACTGATTACTGAAAGTTCATATGCAGAGAAGCCCCAAATATTCAGGTGTAGATATATGCTTTGCTTATATATTTCATTTTAGGATTCAAAAACATGCATATTCTCATTAGTGGACTAGTAAGAACAATTTTTCCTTTGAGTAAGTGTCCTCCATACTCTTCAAAAGTGCAGGAACTTAATGCCACTGAGGACAAAATGACACACATTTTACATTCCCCTTTCTAAGAAGTGGTAAAAGGGCCAACAATTTACTGAGTTCATTGATATGCATTTGGTGGGAGAAAAATACAGAGTATTATATGGTTGCTTGACCTCAAAAATACTTTACAAAGCAAAGTCTTGTTGAAATGTGAAACTAAACCTGTTATGTTATAAATGTTGGCTCTTGAGCTTTATTTGATAGGCAACACTTCTTTTTCCTTTTTTGCTTCTTTTCCTACAAGATTAAGAATAATATATGAGAACTTCTAAAATTGGTCTAGTAAACCTACATATATATTCAAGTGATAAAGGCTGTTCATATATTCAAGATTTGCCCTAAAAAACAAAATGGAGAAAGGAAACTATGATACTGTGAAATTATTAGTATTTTTTGCAGCTGCCGCAAAACTGGCATCTTCACCTTAAGGTCAAACCTCAGCTTCAAGGGCACTCATTCTTCTTTCAGGCTTGCTGTCGGGCCATAAATATGTTATACCTATAGAAGTTCTCAAAAAAATGCACATTTAATGACATGCGTTTATTAAATTCACAATATATACATAAACCCACATGTGATAATTATTCAGATATACCCATTTTAAAGTACACACATTTCCAAGTGTCAAGTGTGCACAACTTAATTATGTTTGACAATTTTGGTATAAAAATGAATGGATTAAAATGCATATTGTAGTTAGCTTTGTTGATATTGCACTAGTATTTATTTCTCTATTTTCTTGATAGAAATTAGTGGAGCAGAGGATATCTAGTTAGCTTTTTAGCTAACTTAAGTTTTGAAACTGAATTCATGAGTTTGTATTGTAGGCTATATCATAAATTATTTGTCATTTGGAAAAACATAGAGAACAAATTCTGCCAGAGAAAAGGTTTAACTCTTCCTCTTGTTATCCCGTAATGAAATATTTCATGATAGAAAATGTACAACTCTTAAAAACTGGATTTCCCTTACATCAATTTGATTCAGTATGCATAACAAAGTATGATCATAAAAATAGGTTTCTATAATTTTGGATTAATCTGGAGTGAAAACAAGGATATGATTATTAAACAACATAGAGATTGTTTTTCAGTCTATGTGCTGCCGAAGTGAGAACTTAGAGATTACTTTCAAAGTTCCTCTCACTTTTCTCCCACTTTTCAATCAGTAGTGTTGGCATACCAGAAATAGCTTAATTCCCTTGTTGTCCTGAAAACACTTCTTGGACTGAAGCTTTACCCAAATGCAACTTGTGTCCTCTGTGTGTGTGTGTGTGTGTGTGTGTGTGTGTGTGTGTGTGTCTGATGCCAACAATCTTACTTTCAGTATAATTTGAGTGACATTTAAAAAAATCTGAATACCTACCATGATGTTAACATAGTCTACGTATATTGTGGTTACTGCAGTTATGTTGGCTCATAATTAGTCATTAAATTTTCTGGGACATTTTAGAAATTTTTCAACTTGGGGAATTTAAGTATAAAAATGAATCTGTACTGTCCAGATTACTTACATATTAACTATATTTTTTCACATAGTGTTTTCAAATAGAAATTGTTCTTTATTAAGTGGAATAGTAATTTTTGAAACCTAGCTTAATTTGAATAATGTGAGTGTGTAAAATACTCTCAGAATACCTTAAAACAACAATATCATTGACTTGAATTTAAAAATTTCTGCAGTAAAGATTGGCATTTGACTAATGCAAATCTTATTTCAGTGATTTGCTTAGTTATACAAATGAATATATCCTTGTTTTGCATAACAAAGTTTATTTGGACACTTGTTTAGGTATATAAATAATCAACTTATGGTGATGATTTTGACTCTGTTGGCTTCATTTACAGATATGACTCACCTACAAGGACTTGGGTATCTTTACAGTTAATGACAAATACTGCCTATTTTGCTTTCATTGATATGGGAAATATGAGGACATGGGTCAAGCGTTTTCTTTATTTCCAAAGAGAAAGATAAATTTGAATGATCATTTTAGATTGTAAAGACACAACCAGACTTATTGGTTCTGAATATAATCAGCTTATGTTTTCACTACTAGTTCATATACCTTGAATCATCAGAGTTTATTGGCTTTATTCACATGGCATGTGCAAAATCAGTCAGAGCTTGTGAAGTTCTAGTGCTTTGAGAGTCTTGGCACTTAAAGGCCCACCAGACAGTCCAGATTTATAAAAGCAGGAAGGGACAAAATCACCAACATTTTCATTGATCTGCTCCCTGAAGTTTCCTAATTCTTCATTATTGAGGTCATTTACTTCTGAGAGGTTCTTAAAGTCTGAAGAGTCTAAAAATGCTTTTTATTCCTTATTTAGCATTTCAGGGGAATATGAGTAGTGATGTTGAATGTACAACGAGCAAATTCACAATAAGTTAAAATAGTCTCTTTCCACTTGTTTTCATTCACTTATATTGGAGTACCAAAAATAGGAACATAGTATTATTTTTGAAGGCTTCTTTTTCAGATTGGCCAGAGGGTTTTTAAGCAGTTTAAAGTCCATGATCTATGCAGCAAGTTCACATTGATGCAGCGCACAGTGAGCTGCATGATTACCATTAAGAAGCAACAATTTCTACCATGCTAGTGTATGTGACTTCACTGTGTACAATAGCAATTGCTATTTACTAGACTATCAATCTTTAGAAACCTAGGTATCTATGGTAGGAGTATTTGACAGCACTTCTTTTGAGGATTCTATTTTATAGTTTGAGTCATTATTGCATAAATCATTCTTGGCAGCTGTGAAATATTGCTTGAGGTAATAAAGATATAAATCTTTTGACATAAAACTCTAATTATACAAAACTATAATTATGCTGAGGCTTATATAAGAATGGGTAAGTATTTTAGTAGCATAACATATTCATTTTAAAGACACCTTTTTAGGAATAGTGATTGAGAAATGGCCAACACTCCATTATTAACTAGCTTATAGTTTAGAGAGGATGTTAATTATAAAAAACAGCAGGAATAATTTAGTCATCCCTTAGTTTATTGCTCACCCAGTTTGGCGTGTGTGTCATGGGTTAGAGCCAGCTAATTTAAGTGCTAAACCACTTCAGCAATATTTAGATATGTGATTTTTACCTTAAATTATCTTGTAACTCTAACATTTGGAAAATTGAAGTAAATTTCTCTAAGAGAAATAAAGGTCTTAACTCAGTAGAAAAACAGGACTTGAAATGCATTATTTTAAAAAGACTGAGCATGCCTGTATTTCGCCATTATGCTTTTAGACAATGTACCATGGCAATTTTGTTAACAAATCAGAAATATCCCTATCTTTGTGCTGTTTTGTTTTTTTGGTTTTTAAATGAAAACTAAAGGATAAAAAGGGGCTGAGGGAAGTCCTTTTCTGATCCAGACAGGGCAGCAGTCATGGTGGGATTGGTACAATGTTCCAGAGGCAGCACTGGATTCAACTAGAGTTAAAAGAGGTGAATCTGACATTTCTAACAATTATTTAGAGAGACCTTACACAAAGTGTTGTGTTGCTGTGAGTGAAGGTGAGGATGCATACTGAGGGTCAACTTTCTCTAAGGTGGTGTTTTAAGTACTAGAAGCACAATAGGAGATATAAGGTGGAAACAAACTGATCTCTGTTTTTAGGATGTCTGTATTATAGAGTGATTCATGTTCATTTCTTTCTTCTCCCCAAGCTCTTCTTATGAAACTATTTTTAGAGAAAAGAAACATATACAATAATGGTGTTTTTAAATCTCCAAAAAATAGTTTCATTTGTAAGGGAAGAAAAAATAATTGTGAAGTATTTGGCAACTTCCAATGTAGTTCCAACAGCTTGGAATGCTAAAAATGGGGTTTGGTGGAATGTTGCTTAAGAGTTTAGAGTAAAAAATAAAGATGTGTCAACCCAGAAAAAGAAAAAAGCATATATAGACTACAAATCAAATGAAGAAGCTTTTATATAAATGGAAAACATAATTAAGGGTCAATTACCACTCTCCCTCTCTTCCTGCACCCTAATGTAAACTTGCTTATCTATATTTTCTGTCACCTTTTGTCATTTATATGTAATAATAACTTATTAAAGATACAATATACTTTGTTTAAAATTCTAATAACTCAAAAATAAATCTTATAATAGCTTTATATGTATGACATGTAAAGTATTCAGCTATCCTATTCCCAAACTTTACTAGAGATAGGAATGGTGGTTTTTAGAAAATAATAGAAATATATTTTGTATGTAAATAATTGAAACAATGAGAAAGATGTCAAAGGAATATCTTGCCTAGAGTTTGTTTTGGTGTTTATTTTAATTTTCTGCTTATATAGTTTCATGTCTCAATTAATAAAATACTCCTGTGACATTACTATTAAAATATATGTTTCTATTACATGCCTAAACTTTTTAATATCTTATGGACGTTAGATATTAATATAGAATTTAAATTTGATCAATAGTATTTGCTGATACAGTCAGAATTCTCAAGAATCATTCCTCTTCACAGTTTGACTGTGTTTCAGTATTGTCCTAAGTGAAAACAAAACGTCCTATGGGTGGACTGTGTTCATCAGTCCCTTTTCAGCACTCACTGGCACCATACCTCTAAGCATACTTGGTGCTAAAAAGGAGTCCTGTTGTCTGCCTACTTGAGAGATAACTGTTCAGTTATTTTCACACCCGAGGGACTTGAGAGCAGGGTCAGTTTAGAGCTATATGCATAGGTTAGATTTATTGGGAAGAAGTGGTTTCTCTGTCTTCCACTGGCCTCCCATGTTGTCTTTATTTTTATTTATTTTATTTTTGCTATAAATAATGACTAAATCAATTATGGTCAATTAGCAGCCAGGAGAGTCCTAGGATAATTGAGACAGGGGAGTAGCAGTTTGAGCATGAAATGTTAAGACAAAAATACTTATCTGGACATCTAGATAAGAACCCTCTGGCTCATTTCCTGATTTTTTTCTCTGTCACTTTCCTAAACCCAATTAGTCCAAAATTCCTTTCAGTATTTTTATCTGAAATCTTTCCCAATGCTACCCCCACCACTTTAGCACTGCCAAAGAGTTGAAGCTCTGTTAATCCTTTTTCTGGTGTACTGAGTATCAGAGTTTCCCTCCCTCCCTAATCCATTTTTCACAATGCCATCAGAGATTTATGAAACCTGAATTACATACCCTGATGACTTATTAGAATAAGGCATCATTGTTCATGAATTTCAGGTATGAAATAATGGGTGTAACAATAAATACCATAAATTATATATTCTTATTTTCCTTATTATATGAGAAGAACACTGAGGTCCAGAGAGATGGAATAATTTCCAAATTATACACAGTTCATAAAGTGTTGAAGCCCGAACCTTTAACAATTTTGCCATATTTGCTGCTTGATGTACTTGTGTTTTAGTTTGACTTCAAAATCTATCTTAATTCATTAAAATTCTCATGGTAATGTTTTAGACTTTTTACTAGCATGTTTGATGCCCTTCAGAGTTTAATTCACTTGGTTTCAAGTAGGGTATGTTTAGAGGAGCCAGCTAGATTTCCAGTTTAGGCAATGACTAGGTGAATTTGAATAAGTTTACCATTTTGGTGCCTCAATTTTCTTTTCTGATCTATATTTGGAGAATAATAACTACTTTCTTAGGCTGACTGAACATGTTGTATACAATAAACAATATAACATTTTCCTGGCATGGTTACTATGCCATAATATGTGTTCAGTAAATATCAATTAGTTGAATATTTTTTCAATTCCTTTCTCCTAAAAATCTTATGTTCCAACAATACTTAACTGCTTAGAATTTCTCAAATAAGCTAAGCACTTTTATATCAGCAAGTCTTTGTTTACTCTTCAGAAGGTCTCCTTTATCTGTAATAAGCAGTATAAAGAGTCTCTAAATAGATGGCTTTTTCCACAGCTTCTGACCCTAAAGAACTATTATCTTCCTTCCAAAAACTGATCAAAAGACTTCTGTATGAAATCCTTCCTGCTACCCACATTGCCTGCTCCAGAACATTAATTACCATGCCTGTGTGTCTCTTTAACACTTGGTTCTCAACTCCAAGTGTAGCACATGCACTAAATTAACTAAATATAATATCATTATATTTAGTTAATATCATTTGTTTTTTGTTCTCATTCAGGAAAAAAGTACCAAGTGTTTTTACTTTTTATGTCCAGAACATGTGGAAGGGTACCTGGTATAAAGTACATTCTCAACTAGAGCTCACACAAAGAATAAAGAGAGGATGAGAAATGATGCCATAGAATTCAAAACACAAGAAACAGATTGAGATCAGGAGATTCCGAGGAAAGTGAGTTGCAGGAAAAGAGTGATATTTTGACTTTTCTGACTACCTTTAGAACACTTCTAAAATGCTATGAACAATTTGCCCTTTAATTTTTACCAATGGACATATTCCCTTGCTTAATAAGCTAAGGTATTAAATTATCTTCCTAGCTATAGCTACACAAATAGCTAGGAAACATTTAATACAGAGTTAGGGAGAGGTTACTAAACCAGAAATTATTAACCAGTTACCCAAGTGTCACTCACTGCCAAATAAGATTGACTCTCTCCAGTGTCTCCAACAATCTCTATGTAATAGTCATACTCAATGTTTTCTTCTGTCCTTTCCTGAATTGAATTCATTATTGTGGTTGACACTGTACTTACTACATAAGTAACACAGTATTGATATTCTCTATCTAGTACAGGGTTTTATCTCTTAGTGTTTTCTTCAAAAATTTTAATTGACAATGAAGCTGGTTTCAGGGTCAATCAATAATGGGAGTGTTGAAACTGAAGTTATTATCGTCAAATGAATGTTTTCTTTCTACATACTGTGCTGTCTGCATTTAGCAAAAGTACTGAACTACCAAGAGACAATAGAATCAGGAGGTAGTAGGACATTAATCACCCTAGAGTCAAATTTTTCTGTTACTGAGCAATTAGGAAGGTCAAATTGCCACTTGTCACACAGGTAGATTATAACAGAATTGAGCACCAGGTTCCTATTGTCATAACTAAATATTTTCTATCTTCCTCTTGTTCCTTTAATACATACTAAATATCTAATTAAGACTATCAAAGTACTCTTTCTGTGGTCAGCTCAAATTATGGCTGAGGCCACTCTTGTGTCCTTTTCTCACTGAAAGTAGCTCTGCAGTTTTACGGATTCTCCTGTTTTGTGACTATCTCATGCTGCTTTTTACTTTGAAAATGGGTAGAACAGCCCTGTCCTAGTGCTTAGTGGGTAAGAATTGGAAAGAGAGAGGACCGTGGGTACATTTTTGTGTCTCCAGTTGGCTCAGTTTGTAAAATGATCTCGAAATAAACTGTGCTAGGCAAGACCTGGCAAGTTTGCATGAGCCACACTGCTTTTATTTACCTGCTTTTTCCTCCCGGGTGACCAGTTAGAAGACATGTTACAGCAGGTGGAATCTCACTATTGTTGGATTTATTGATTCCTTTCCTGTCTTTTTTTCTTCTTTCCTGAGAAGATTAGGAGAGTTTCTATTTGTTATTTTCTTTGTTGTTGTTGTTTTTGATAGGGTATTAATTCTTGCATGTTGTTTGAAATATTGGTTTTGAGAAACACATGATATTTGCATTGGTTTAAGACAACTAAGAATGGCTGTGGCTTCTTGTATTTACTATTGACCTCTATGCTCAGAACACCCTTCTTAATTCTGTTCAGTGAAATCTGTATTAATGATTTATGCTGATGGGCATGATGACAAAAATTGAAGTATGAAATTAATGGTAGTTTTATAACCAATTTTTTAAAATATCAAGTAAAAAACAAATACAAGGACAAACTAAATAAGATGTTTATATGTTAAAAAAGAAAAATATTTATTTTAGAAAAAATGCACATTGAAATCATATTCCTAAGGTCTTTTAATATACTGATTAAAGTTACATCAATTTAAGAAACCTAATGTTAGAGATATACATTATATATTATATGAATCATTTTTAATCAAATTCTCATTTACTTCTCAGCAAATTTAGTTAAAATTGTTTTTGGTTTTCTAGAAATTTCTATGCACATCCTTTATTTTCTTTATCAGTGTTAACCAGTTGATCTTTAGCAATTCATTTATTTCTGTCTTTAATACACATAGATGTATTAATTGTTGTGGTCATATTTCATAGACCATAGTCCTCTACCCAATTTAGATCTTCTCCTAAAAATACCAATGTTAGCCAAGTTAAAATTCTATGACTGGCTCTTTATATGTTACTTTATCAGATTTTTATGAAAGCTTTGGGAGTATATATTATCCAATTTTACAAATTAGATTGAAGTCCTGAGAAGTTAGGTAAAATACTAATGATTACAGAGCAAAGTGGAAATGAGGTTTAAAAATCTACACTCGTCTATGCTTGCAGACTTTATTGTCCCCAAATGATACACATTTTAAACCTCATCCTATCCCATCCTATTTGTCCTAATTCTAGTTCTTAATCATAGATTTACTGATTATCTGATGCATGAAGCTGATTATTTCACACCGAACAGTAAATGAAGTGAGCTTTATCCTAGATAGTTTATATTTTAAACAGAGCTGTATCATTCCAACTGAATCTCAATCTTGCAGGATGTTTGATTTCAGTAGTGAGGATAGCTAGCACGTACTTCTAATCTTGGCATAATTATTAACCACATTCAAATTTTACTCTTAAAAGTGTCCTCATTTTGGACTATAAATTATATGGTCAATTTATAGTTGGGGATATTTTTAGTGAAGGGCCTGTTGGCTGCTATTTGTGTAGTCATTATCCAGGGAGTCCGGAAGAAAATTCATATAGTAGTGTGATTCAGTAGCAGTTCTATTGTGTTCTTATTCTCTCCCTTTTCCTCAAATGTTATTTCCTCAGAAAATTATGCGATTTGACCAAATTCACCATTACTCTTTTAAGGGAAATCATGAATTTCCTGGAGTGATGAGTCTCTGGTTTATTTAAAACACCTGCACTATTCTTCATCTGGGCCCATGAGGCAGATCAGTTCCTGCTGAATACCCTACTCTCCCGTACCTCTGAGCCACTTCCTTCCCTTTGCATGGTCTTCTCTACCTCCCTCAGGTGAACTTGCAGTTCCTAATATTTTTCTCTTGTTTTTATTAGAACACTTACGAAGTTATCTTGTAATAATTTATTTTTATGTCTGTTTCTTGAACTCTGTGAAGGGCCTGATTAGGGCATTTATAGACCCTTATATACAAAGAGAGGAACTCAGGGATATACCTACTTACCAGAGAGAATGTCAAGTGGCAGGTTCTAGTGAGTTTCACCCATCTGTTCATTCAATTTTCTGTGCCAGTCATTTTGCTACACATGAAAATTATAAAATGAATGACTTACATTGATTGTTAGTTTAATAATTTGATAACTTGCTGCAATTCATTCTAGTATTTAATAACCTGTGGCCCTTTCTAAATAAACACAACTAATCACTCAATCAGTTAGGCTATAAGGAGTGAGGTGAATGTTCAGGACAATCCAGAATGATTCTTAATGCCTAAACAGTCAGTTGATTCTGATGGAGCATCCACAGGTCAATAAAACAAGTAATATGTCTATGTGTTCTTATAGTAATATATGCAAGTCTGCAAGACATTTCAGCTTTCAAAAAAATCCTTAGTTGAATACACATGACAATATACTTAGAAAAGTTTGGAATTTTTTGATATATTTTTCTGCTATCTCCACACACTGAAAATAACCTCATACTTACTACACTGGTTTCTCAACTCGTTTCATCCTTTTTCCCAAATGGGAAGTCATGGGTTGAGATTGTAAAGTCTGGACAGTATCATCAGACCCTTATCAGACACACTCTGATACAGGACTTCACCACTCTCCATAAGGACTTCATAGCTTTACTCTCTCTCCTAAAGATTCTAACTCCCCTGTCAGTCAATTAGAAAATACACAGGACCAATTTTTTTTTAAAAAAGCTGTAATCTCGGCCCTGGCTGGTAGCACAGTGGCTAAGGCGCCGGCCTGCGAACCCAAAGGTCGCAGGTTCGATTCCCCAGCCAGGGCACATAACCAGGTTGCAAACCAGGTCTCCAGTCAGGTCTGTGGCTGGAGGCAAGTGAAACGCAACCATACATTGATGTCTCTCTCCCTCTCTACCTCTCCCCCTTCCCCTCTTTCTAAAAATAATGAAGTAAAATCTTAAAAAAAAAAATAATAAAAATAAAAAAGCTGTAATCTCGAACCTATGAGATAGTCACTATTGAAATGATGGCATGTATTCCATCTATAATTTTTCTGCACAAATACACACATGTGCACACTTACATTTTTACAGTTTCAGAATAACACTAGCTCTAATGTACTGTAGCCTATTTTTCTCACTGATAAATTTATCATGGTTTAATTGTTATACAATATTTAACACATGGAAAGACTGAAAATTATTTTAATATTCACAAAGGATTACATTCAACACTTTAATTTTGCAACTTTTGACAATTGTAAAAATATACAAAGAGCCTGTACTACATCTATCTTGCAGACCTGCACTAATTTTTTCCTTAGTGTAGAACTAGAAGTATAACTGCTGAGCAAAATAGTATGTGTATCTTGAAAACCTTTGGTACCTATTGCCAAATTAAACTCCAAAAGAGAGTGTGCTTAATTGCACATTTACTGTTGATAGTAAAACTTTGGGTTCCTTTTAATTTTTCTTGACCCCATAAAATAGTCTTTTTGTCTGATTACTGAATTTAGCCCACAATCTTTACTGAAAAACACATGTAGAAAATATATGGGGCAATTAATTTTCTTATTTAAAGAAAATAGTGCTTTGAATTGCCAAAACTAGGAAATGTTGGGGCAATCCTCAATAGCTGACTATCTGGACCAAATGCCCCAGCCCACATCAGGGTCACTCTTCCAAAACTGCTCTTTACGCTGACATTTTCATTTCAATCATTTGATGGGAGTTTTTTAAGCCTCGGATTTAGAAATTTGTATCAATTTTTGATTTCTCCAGCCGCACTGCATGAACTTTTTCTCCATTCTATTTGGAGTTAGTTGGCTCTTATTATAGTATTTTTAAAAAGATTTTATTTATTATTTTTAGAGAGAGGGGAAGGGAGAGAGGCAGAGAGGGAGAGAGACATCAATGTATGGTTGCCTTTCACCTGCCTCCAGCTACAGACCTGGCTGGAGCCCTGGCCTGCAACCTGGTTTATGTGCCCTGGGTGGGAATCAAACCACCAACCTTTGGATTTGCAGGCCAAGTGCCGTATCCACTTGCCACCAGCCAGGGCCTTCTTATTATAGTATTTTTTTTTAAGTCTATGGAGACTATAAGAAAATCTTGATTTGTGAAAAGAGTTTTTATTTGGTAGTTTGCATCTGAATGTATATGTATTCACATAAATATATTTCAAGTTGTATTGTTTTAATTAGATTCAAAGCTACAGGCATGAAAGGTAATAAACTCATAATAAATAAACATTTACCTAGGAGACCATGTAACAAAAATGAAATGTACTTGTAAAGAATAAATGGCATCAAATGATCAAAATTACAAAATAATTTTGAGGAAACATGTGAGTGACCGAAACTCATCATAGTATTAGATAAGCCACTAACTGTATCCTAATATAATACTTGTGAAATGACTGCAGGGTAGGATCATTTCTTCCTCGGCTATGTTGCTTAACTAAGACATGCAGAACACAAGTAATCTGATATTTCTAGCTGTGACTCAATTCTCCGGTCTTCCCTCCAGGTGTTCTTTATAATGAATGTCACCTCACTAAGGCTCAGTAGGATTTATGAATTCTCAAATTGCTGTTCTCCGAATTTGTTCCCCAAATGAAGGACTACACAAAAATGACTCTAATGATGTGCAGCCTCAACTGTCCTGTTAATCGGCTTCTATTCAGTTCTCACTCCGAAACTGCAGCACTTGTTTCTTTGCAGTTCATGTTTCTAGAGGGAGCAGAAGGTATTCTACTGAAATGTCATGCCCACCAACATTTATTATTTTAAATGTATTCACAACACAGTGATTGTAGAATGTTATACAACATTCCATTTTAATTGTTGACTCCCTAGAGGATTCCAATAACTTTGATGATGAGTTTCCCTCTAGAGAATACTTCATTTAAAAGAGTCCTCTTAGTCTTTTTTTTTATTAATCCAAACTTTTAAAAGAGTGGGTGATGTTAATTATGTTCTCTAAATCTTTACCAAGTTATAATATCATTCTTAATTTTTCAATAGTAGAACTTAAAGCTAAATGTCTGGTTGAGCTACAGCTCAGCTACAGAAATAAAAATTAATCTCAAGTGTAAAATAATAGGCATGAGTATTTTTATAAATACTTCTTACATGGCATTTGAAAAATTATTAATGTTAATTTTTTAGAAGAGAAGGCTGAGATATTTTAATTAGAATACCCAAGGTTGCAGAATTTGAAAATTAAGAATATAACTACTTCTTTGTATGTTGGAATACCTGGAAAATACAAACAAAACAAATCCTAGGCATTTTATTTTCATTCCAGCAGAAGTGATAATGTGCTTTCTTCTGTTAGAGATCCCCAAGAACCATGGAATAAAAACCCAGAAAACTATTTAAAAATGGTAACATTATAGTATAACCAGGTAGGACCTCCTTGCTACTAATCTAATTGTTGCAGAATTGGTATAATTAACCCCTCTGCATTCCCACACCTAATTTAAGCAAAACTAACATAAAACATCAGACCTTGGAAAGGTGTTTTTTCTGTTTTTTATTTTATTTACATCTTGAAATGGGTTTTCTGTTAATGTGTTTAAAGACTGAACTTCTTGAATTATATCTCTGACAACTTATATGTTATTCTCTTACTGAGATGAATTAAATACAGAATGTGATTTGAGCACTTTACATAATATTGATAATAACTAATATATTTTAAAGCACATACCATATAGTAGTAATCTAAAGTCTCATTTTTCCCAGCCTCACACCATCCTATGAAGTAGATATATTTGATTGTTTCCATTTTATAAATTGAAATGATGAAGTTGATTAACTTTCCTCTGGCTACACAAGTATAATAGTACACCTAACAAAGCTCTATTTAAGTGCAGATTGTCTCCTCTCAGAGCCCATGGTCTTAGAGCCCTGCAGTGCCACCTCAGCACACATAGTGTCCTTGTAGCATCTGTGGTACACACACCGAACACACATGGACACCCAAGTTCCTTCTCAGTAGAAAGCTGTGAGTGGTTTCTGGATTTAAGGAATTTAAATGCTTTAAATGTGGAGATTTCAAATTTTCTTCTCTTATGTGAAATCAGACAAACACTCACCTGCCTCTGGTGCTTTAAAAATAAATTAAACTCACCTCTGTTTTCCCAGTGCTTATTTCTATGCCTTGCAAAAAGTTACTTCTTTAAGTAAATTAATGACTTAAAGCACAAGGCAAACTCTGATCTGTCAGACACTTCTTCAATAAAGTGGAAGCCATTTCTTGCCCATTTGGAAGGGATGATGAAAAGTAGGCACAGCAGAGAGGCGAAGGGCCATGTGCTCTGGACTGAGGTTGCCTGGGTCTGAATCCAGGACATAGTCACTATGTAATCTTCTGCAAGTTATTCAATGACTCTGTCCTCAGCTTCATCATCAGTGATCTATTTTGAATGCTTCAACTTGTTTCCAGTATGGTTGTCCTAAAAATATCAGAATTCTGAGCAAATTGGACCTTTACAATTTTTCCTGTGGACAGCTATCTTTTAGTTGCACTGTAACCAATTCTAGTAACATTATCTCTAAAATCAGTGTGCTTTGAAAGCCAAAGTTTCTCATGTCACAATGAGGTGTAAGCCCAGTCCACCACTCCTCCTTGAAAAAGTTAGTGGAATCAAGATGAAGCTTATTTAAAGCAAAGAAGTGGGATTAACTGAAGCTTACTGATTTGAAGAAAATATGTAGGTATAAATACCCAAATATAGGCATCATAGCTAAGATGACCATATAATTTATTATTCAAAACAGAATTATTTTTAAAGTACAGGGGGAAGTTGTTAATAATTATACCAGGAGAACAGGGAAAATCCAGGACTATCTAGACAAACTGGATATATAAACACTCTGAATACAACCTATATACCTAGCACTGTGTTTGAGATTTTTAAAAATGTCTACCATTCCATATTATAGACTTTTCATGAACATTTTTAGCCTCCTGAAACTAGTGAGTTTGAAAATATGTCCACTCACTCTTGTGATGCCTAAAATGCTTACTATGTAGACAAAGACAGTCTCTTGCTATCTGGAGACATGAATCATAATTCATCTAAATAAGATGCACCTGCTGACCTTTTTGAAATAAGTCTACAAATTAATCTCTTTATGAGGACTATGCTGAAAGTTCTTAGTAAAGGAATTAACCTCAACTTCTATAAATACCATTTTGAGGGTTAAATGAAAAGTGCACTAATTAATCTCTACTGCTTTGTGAACCACAGTAAGTCATGAGAACAGAATGGACTAAAGGTGAGGAAATTGAGTTCACTATTGAACAATTATATTGTTATAAAGGACAAACAGTCTTTTATAACACATCTTTTATTCTTAAAGATCCCATAAAGGACCTTTGTCTTAAAATCTGTCAATAAATGGTGTGCACAGGGTGTTGTACAGCCATCTTTTCCCAGCTAATGACTATTAGAACTTAGTCATTTGTGTTATTCTGTTTGTAATCCTGTGATAAAATTAGCCTTCCTTTGTATATAAAATTTGTTGTCTAAAGAATGTATGTTAAGTAGGAAGAACAGCTCCAGAAAAGTTGGGATAGGTGGCATTCAAGCAGAAAGTAACCAACATTCTAATCTTAAAATCTTTAAATTAAGTCATTAATATCTGTGATACAAAGTAAACTTATACTTTCTAATTCATTTAAAAGAAAATTGATCTCTAAATTCAAAAATAATACAATTAATTTAAAAAATTAGGACTTCTGGTCAAGTTATTAGTATAGGTAAACACAGCTCACATCCTTGCACAACCACATCAAAATTACAACTAACCTATAGAGAATCATCATTCAGAACCATCAAAAATCAAGCAGAATGCAAGTTCCACAATTATTGAATTAAAGAAACAGATTATGGAATTAAAGAAGAAACCATGTCAAGACTGGTAAGAGGGGCAGAGACTCTTAAAAGCACCAAGAAAAAGCAGTTAGATGCCTACAAAGGAGTTCTCATAAGACTGTCAGCTGATTTATCAAAGGAAACTTGCAGGATAGAATGGATTGGCAAGAATTATTCAAGTAATGTAAAGCAATGACCCACAACCAAGATTACTGTACTCAGCAAAGCTATCATTCGGAATTAAAGGACAGATAGAGTTTCCCAGACAAGAAAAAGCTAAAGGAGTTCATTACCACTAAGCCAGTATTACATGAAATATTAAAGAGTCTTTCTTAAGAAGATCAAAACTATGAACAATAAAAATGGAAACAAATACATATCTATCAACAATTGCATTTAAAAACAAAATAAATAAAAAAGTAGAATAGAAACAGAATAACAGACACTGAACATTTTGATAGTTGCCAAATGGGAGGGGAGTCAGGAGTATGGGTGAAAAAATAAAGAAATTAAGAAGTAAAATTTAGTAATTATGGAATAGTCATGGCGAGGTAAAGTACAACATAGGGAATAGAGTAGCCAAATAACATATATGCATGAGCCATGGCCTCGCACAACAGAGTGGGGATTACAGTACTATTATCTAATATACTATATCTTCAAATTTTGCCAATTGTCCCTATATTGTCCTTTAGCCAATTTATTTTTAACAGTTTAAGATTTAAACCAATATCATACAATGCAGTTTGTTATCATGTTTCTTTAATCTCTTCTAATCTATCACTCCTTCAGTCTTTTTTTTTTTTTTTTTTTTTTTCTGTGCAATCTGGTATTTATTAGTACTTTGATCTGAGAAATCCAAAGTCCACCATACTGGAAGGGTTCTGGAATTTCAGGTGTCTCTTAGGCTGTAGGCTGAAATGCCTCAGCTTGTCATACTGGTCAAGGTTTTCCCAGGTGATAGACCTAAAGCTGCTTTAGCAAAGGTGCTAATGCACCTTTTCTTCTAGCTGGGGTCTGTGGGTGAGAGATACTGATACAGACAGTGGAAAGAAGTATCAGGCATTTCCTCATCAGGAAAACTGCACAGTTCCATGATTTGCTCTATGTCATAGGCATCAGGGTACAAAGCAGGAACCGAGACCACCAGCCCCTCCAATTGAGGGTCTTGCATTTGGTCATCATTTGTAAAGCTCTCAGTAATGACAGAATCCTGGGCCAAATTGGAAAGGCCAACGGGCTGAGGTGGAAGGAAGCTATAAAAATCTGAAGCTGCAGGAAATGAAGAGTAAGGGCTGGTTGATATTGGGGGTGAGGTGAGCACAATCTTGGCTGGAAGAAACTGATTTAGTTGCTTTTGTGACAGTAGTTGCTGCTCCTGATGCTGCTGCTGCTTCCTCAATTTGACTCTTCAGTTCCGGAACCAAGTCTTTATTGTCAGCTCTGGTAGGTTGAGTTTTGAAGCGAGTTCCTTCTGGGGACTTTTATCTGGAAACATGGTGTAGCTAAATAGAGCTCCAACTGTTCATGCTGGATGTGCATAAATGAGGTGCGTTTTTTGGTGCTTCTTCCATGTTGTGAGACCAGCTAGATTCTGTGACATCAAGTTCATGCTAGAATCATTCATGTGGTTACAAAGGACTGGATGGGGATTCTCTGGGATAATTCTGTTCATCAGAGGTACTGACATTTGGAATGAAAAAGCTGTGATCAACTTGGTCTTGTTGTATTAAGTTAATGCTGTGATCACTCATGCAGACAAAAGGGTGGGTCTGGGGAGTCCAAGGGGCTCTTCTGTTCATCTGGGCACCAGAGAACTGCATCAGTAGGTCTGTTGTAAATCTCCTTGGAGTACCCATTTTCAAGACAGCAGCTCGTCTCAGTCTTTCTTATATTTCATGACATTGATATTCCTTAAGGATAAAGGCTTATTGCTTTACAGAATATTCATTTTGAATTTGTTTGAGAAATCCTTATAACTTCATTCTAATCATAAATGTTTGTTATGTATAATATATAAGTGATGCCATATCCTTTTTATAGCATTATGAAAAGCGCCTAGTATGTTTGTCTCATTATTAATGATGATAACTTTGATCACTCACCATGCCATTTTTTACATGCTTTGAAAAATAAAAAGGAAATATGGAATGTAACAATGCCCTAAAATCAACATCAATAGATTAACAAAAACATGCAAGACATTGTAGAAGAGCAAGAAATGTTCCCGTGTTCTTAAAGTTTATTTCAGCTAATCTAATAATTAAATCTACACAAAACATATTAATAAAAGAAAATAACCAAATATAATTACATATGTATGTATGGGAACTCCATATACATGAGACAAGGAGGGAAAAATGTGTATGTAGTGTGTGTGTGTATGTGTGATTTTAAACTGGTGAAGAAGGCACCTTGAGGCAGGATAATAAGTTGTTCGATAATTAGTATTTGGCCTTGGTCTAAATAAAGGTCAAAAACCATTATTTCTGGTCCTAACTCTTTTTATAGCCCAAGGCCCTAATTTAAATTCCTTAAGAGAGTTGTAAAAGTGTTTTTTGAGCCTACAGGCTCTTAGTTGGCTTTAGCTTAAAATATTCCACATACCGCAGAGGCACATATTGGGGTGACTTGTTCTGAACATCTACAACATCCATACAAAGCTAAACATAAATATTGACAAGAGAAGTTCTGGAGCAAATAAGTAATGGAGAGATTTTCTGGGATCATGAATTGAAAATCTCAATTTTCTCAAGATTTCTAGGCTTCCCAAATTAATTTACAATCCTAATAAAATTATAACAGACTTTGAAAAATGGAAAGCAACAAGCTCATTCAAAAATGTATATGAAAATGGAAAGAATTTAAAGTAGCCAATGCAATAAAAATAAATAAACAGGGTTGGAGAACTCAAACCATTTGATGTTAAGAACTGTATAGCTACAGCAGAATGACAGTGGAGTATTGGCATATGAATATATAAATAGATCAAACAGAAAAGTCTAAGTAAGTCTTTATATATAGAGTTAATTGATTTTTGATAAAGCCACTAAGGTAATCCAATGGGGAAAGGTGAATATTTTCAACAAAGTTAGATGAAGTGGAAAATTTTGAGAAAAAATGCATGTTGATCTTTATATAATACTATGCACAGAAATTAATTTGAGGTGGATTATAGAAGTAAACATAAAGGTTATAATGACAAAATCTCTAGAGATAAATTTTAAAACTCTTTGTAACTTTGAGTGGGCAAAGATATATAAGAAAGTGTACCTAAAACACTACTCCTAGAATAAAAAATGATGATTTGAACATCATCAAAATTAAAACCATATACTTCAAACAATTCCATTAAGAACATGAAAACTGACTTAAGCAGAGAAAATATCATCAATGCATTTATTTGACTAAGGCAGGGATTTACAACTTTCTTATCTTATGGCACATGTAAACTAATTACTAAGATTCTGTACCACGCCAAATTACATTTTTTGCTAAACTGACAAAAATAGGTATGATTTTGATTCATTCAAACCATATGGCTATTGTGTTGGTTGTTAACATTTTTATTTAACTATATAAGGAAAAAGAAATCTGCATCTGATGAAATAGGTGTTGCGTTTTAAAATTCTTGCAGCACACCAGTTGAAAACTGCTGGACTAAGGAATTATATTCTATATACATATGTGTATATATATAACATACATAAAATGCAATATAATATATGTGTGCCTACAAATCTGTGATGAAAATACAGACAACCTAAATAAAAAAGATAGGTAAAAGACTTGTATTGATACTTTACAAAATTAAGATACATAATGGCCAGTAAGCACATAAAAAGAGAAATGCAATTTAAAAACAAAATTAGATGCCATTTAATAGCCACCATAATATATAAAAGACTGACAATACCAAATGTTGATGAGGGTGTGGAATAACTGAGACTTTCATACATTTCCAGTGAGATTACTAAATTGTATAAGCACTTTGATCAACTGTTTGGGGTTTCATTACAAAATTAAACATGCACCTACTTTATGGTTCAGCAATTCCTCTTCTAGGCCTTTGTCTAAGAGAAAGAAAAATTTGTACAAAACGATTTGTGTAAAATGTTTCCAGCTACATTATTTACAATAACCTAAATCTGGAAACAACCCAAATGTTCATCAGCTGGTGACTAGATAAATTGAGGTATAGCCATCAATGATATATTAATAAATAATAAACAATTACAAACTGTTGATAAAAGAAAACAATAACTCTCGAATGTTATTGAATGACTCTCGAAAAACATGGGTTGAACAAAAAAATAAATAGAAATAAAAATATACATACTGCATAATTTAACTTATACAAAGTTCAAGATTAGAAAAAATGAACTAAACTATTAGAAGTCAAAACAGTTGTTGCTTGTGGGTAAGGGGGTGTAGGAATTGTATTGTAGAGGAAGAAACTTTCCTTTGCTTTGAATGTTCTTTTGGCTGGTCTAATTATCAACTAGACATGAGACCAATTAAAAAGAGAAAGTGACCAATTTTAGTACATAGATATGTATGCAAACTTTGCATACATGGGAGAGTCCGAGATGCAACGGACATGTGACAGAAAGGGAAATTGAGGTATATAAACATACTGAGCTAGGAATGATAAAAGGTACATTGGGGCTTTAGAAGGTAATTGCAGGAAGAGCGTACATGCAACAGTTATTAGTTTGCCCCACCAGATAGATAGGCAAAGTATCTTCCTGGGGATAAGCCCTATAATGAGCCAGACTCCTAATCCAAATTTCTCCTGATAGTCAGGCCAGGTGCCCCCAGCTTAAACAATTTTCACCCACAGGGGGACATCTTTGGATAGCGTATTCTGAGTCCTTATAGGAACTCACAGGAAATTTTTATAGTGATGAACATAGTCTATGTTTTGACTGGTATGCTGTTTATATGAGTCTATCTATATTGGTCCAAATTTAACAAATTATACACTTAAATTTTCATTTCACTGTACATAAAATTTCCCTCAATTTAATAAAATCATTATGTATTCTGACTCAGACCATTTTATGACAATACAATAATTACACAGACTTCAGTAAGACATAAATAAATGCATCTAGGGGAAAGCATTCTTTAAATTCTGGACATTTACTTTCATGTATAGGGGAATTAGTATTATATTAACTATTTTGCTGATTGAATCTTCATCATGGTAGTAAAAATCACAGTCAATAATTCATTTTCTGTTTTTTTCCAAAGTTGAAAGTCATTAGTAATACCATGAGATACCAACCAGAATTCATTTTCATGATTTAGGAAATAAGGGTTATACATTTGATTAGCAACTTACTTTGTTTATTTTCTCCAGTTGCTTCTCAGATTATAAAATGTCTTAAAGGAACTAAATCTATTATTTTATTATGTGTTAGGCTATTTTTATTCACTTCTCACCTCTTGTAACAGTGATAGTTTGTAATTTTAAATTGAATATTTTATTCTGCTAAAACTGTGTCTAAGTCAATTTCATTTAATTCTCTTCTACATTAACAAATGGTGTCTCAGTTTTGTGTAAGGGCATTATTTTTATTTTTAAATGGCAAATAGATCTTCAATAGTCTCTGAGCTCTTCAGGATAACATATCCTCTATTGATTTCTGCTTGTAGTTTTCAAGATTCTATTTTGGGAAAAGGCAGAAATAACCATTTTAATTAAAGTCACTTTTTCTTTGTTGCAGATCCAATACATTTCACAAAAACAAAACATGGGTCAGTAAAGAAAGGAAACGAACTGTTAGAAGGGGTTACCTTGGTAGGGCTGATTTCTAAGTGTGTTTTTTTAATCTGAAGAATGAAGGGTATGGGGAAATTAAATGTGTGATACAAAAAATGCATATGTGCTTCTCATGTGGTCAGATGAAGCTCTTCTTCATCCATGAATTGATACCTAGAATAACAAAGCTGTGAATATTGAAAGAAGCATGTTTAAATGTATAGTTATATTGGTATTAATATGACCATATTCAGGAGATGGTAGTAATTCAATGATAAATATGCCTTAAAAAAAATAGTTTATCTGTGACTGCTAGAGCTGAGACAGACATGTTTGAGATGCAAATCTAACAGTTTATTGACTTTAAAGAAAAAATAAGAGTCAAGAGATTGACATAAAGGGCAACCAGCTTTCCCCAGTGGCCAAACCCTGGTGCTCCTTTTGCTTTCTGGTGTGCATAATCTCTCAGGGTACTCTGACCCAAGTTTTTGCATTTCTCACTTTCTTTCATTTTCCTTATGGTTAATAGTTTAAAATCAATTCAAAACCACACCGGAAGCTTGGTGCACATACAATTGCATCACTTAATAAGACTTTTCTAACGGAAAATGAGTCAAATTATATCCTAATTATTTTGTCAGTAATTGACCACAAAAGGTTATTAAAATTTTTTGAAGATTTTATTTATTATTTTTAGAGAGAAGAGAAGGGAGAGAGGCAGAGAGAGAGAGAGAGAGAGAGAGAGAGAGACATCAATGTATGGTTGCCTTTCACCTGCCTCCAGCTAAGGACCTGGCTGGAGACCTGGCTTGCAAATCTGGTTATGTGCCATGACTGGGAATCGAACCAGTGACCTTTTGAGTTCACAGGCTGGTGCCTTGTCCACTGTGCCACCAGTCAGGGCCAAGGTTATTGACATTTTATATATATATATATATATATATATATATATATATATATATATATTTCTTGGGGAAAGTCCATGTGTCTAATTTTTTATTATTATCATTTTTGTTATATCTATTAATTTGAAATCTTTAAAACTTCACTTGCATAAACAGGCTTCATAATGAGGGAATAAATGAGAGATAAGGGGCAGGGGGGAGAGAGAGAGAGAGAGAGAGAGAGAGAGAGAGAGCGAGAGAGCAAGAGAGGTTGCTAACTTCCCCCCCTCAGAAGAAAACATGCCAATGAAATCTCTGACAAGTACAAGTTCAAGAGGGTTATCGGAGACTAGACACCTTAAGTCTAGAAGGATGAATTCTTTCATGCGGAGAATATTTATTCCTTAGCTCTGTTTACTGTTCTATTTGGAGCTAAGGCAAGAGTGATGAATAATGGATAATAGGCCACCCTAATTGTTCTCTGCAACAAAGGTAGTAGCACTGGAATTCATTATATCTCATTGTGTGAGTACCATATATTGACATTTACACAGATAAAAGAACTTCCCCTTTATAGATAAAAGGTCTTTGTTCCAAATACTAAATTTACTTTTCAAGAAGTGGAAGGAGATGCTTGGGGTCTATTTTGCCTTCCACATCTCATCTCTTTGAGAAGCAACTAAATTGACTCATGGAAAACAAGGTAATAATGACAATGCCATTTCAACCTTTGAATCCATGTAAGGCAATATTACCTAGAGATGAAATGCTGCAGAATCATACAATTTTAAGATGGTAAAGATCTGGGATCACTGATGATGCTTTCTAGGAAATGCACCAATGGTTACTGGCCCAGAGCAGCTGCTCCACAGAGGCTAACTAATTAACCAGCTTTTTGTCTGCCTGCCTACCTGCTTGCCCTCTGGCCTCTTTCCTTCTTTTTTACTTCCTATCTCCTTCCCTCAATTTTAAAAACATTTATTTTACAAATGTAGCAGCCCAGGCCAGGCAACCTGCCCAAGCTTAAGTTGACATCAGGACCAGGGCCTGTTTTCTAATTTCCAAATCAGGGCTGGATTTCCCATTCTACAGTGAAAACATTATCTTCCTGCTCATGCTCTCTCACAAGCAATCTTCTTACAATTATCAATAAAAATTTAGTTTCCTTTGCTTGAAGATGAGGAGCACTCTGCTTGAATTTCGAGTCAGCATTTCTCACTGAGTTTGAGCAATTACATAGTTCCTTATTTCCTCATTGAGCATTTCATTTTGCTCTTTTGGTGCTTTTTATTTTTATTTATTTTATTTTATTTTTTAAAGATTTTATTGATTATTTTCAGAGAGAAGGGCAGGGAGGGAGGAAGAAAGGGAGAGAAACATCATTGTATAGTTGCCTTTCACCTGCCTCCAGCAAAGGACCTGGCTGGAGACCTGGCTTGCAACCTTTGCCCTGGCTGGGGAACCGAGCCATTGACCTTTGGATTCTCAGGCCGGAGCCTTATCCACTGTGCCACCAGCCAGGGCTTTTGGTGCTTTTTAAACAACCTTTCATTACACTTTTTTTTCTCCCAATATATTACTTGAAATATATGAATCTATAACCTGATATAAGCTCCTCGAGCAGGTATAGTTTTATCTGTACTGTATGTTAAAATAGTGAAGCCTATTTACCATAAAATGATATTGTAATAGTCAAAGAGGGGAGCTCAAATCTCACAGAACATCTACATTTCATTTGAAATGAAATGGCATGCAGAGCTATTTGAGTTTGTAAACTTAATTTATTCTGTTTCATGAGATCTTAAAGGTAGTTTTGGAGAATTTTTGCACTTGTGTTCATAAGAATGAACATGGACAACAAGGGGAGGATTGAATGTAGGAGAGGGATAGGGTGGGTGGAGCAGGGGGAGCAATGGAGGGGGAATGAAAGAATTGTATTACAACAACAAGAAACTAATAAAAATTTTTTAAAAAGAAACAAATGCCAACATCAGGCTTGTCTCTGTCATGAAGATAACTCATGTTTATTATGGAGTAAAGAAATTAAATGAGGATGGTACATTCCAGTTATAGCTAGACTTTTGGAGTTTGTGTGTTTTTCTGAGTTGTTTCACTAGTATAGTCCTTAGAGATCATGACCTGTTGTTCAAAACACCAGCATCCTACTTGCCATGATCACACTGTATGTGTCATTTTGGCTTTCACTGTAGCCTGAGAGGACACTGGGTGTAGGAAAACGAAAGAACCCTAGTGATGACATTCTCTTTCTGCATGACCTTCCCTGATTATTGCATTCTTAATTTGCCCCATTGCAGAAAATAATGAAACATTCAGTTTTTTAAAACTGCGTTTCTTAAGAAGATGATTGTTTGGTCAGAATTTTGAAAATATATAATTCTATTTGCTGCTACCGTCACTTGGTAATATCTTTGTTACTTTAACATTTTAACTGTATAAAAGTGATATTGAAGTATTTCTTTCTTAATTTTTAACAGAATAAATAATAGGATTATGATCATGTTATCTATTTTATTCATATTTAAGTATTTCTGACCTGTTTTTCCTCAAATCACTTTTTCTTTAATTCCTAAAGTATAATTAAGGAAGAAAACATTTACAATATAATATTTCAATATTCTAGTCTTTTTTATTCACTATAAATGTTACAATACAAGGTGCTTGAGAAATTTAAACATGACAGGGCATCATTATCAGAGTAGCTTTTCATTTCAATCTTTCTAATCTTTTTTTAACTTCATGAGGAGACAGATAAAATATTAATCCACCTTAAGACATGGACTTAGACCAGAGAGACCACCAGTTAGAAAAGACTATTTACAAAAATGGTAGAGAGCCAGCTAGTATGGCTGGAGCAGGATCTCGGGGGCCCCCGAGTAACCTGTAGTGGCTGGGTCATATGCTAGTCTTTGGGGTCTAATGCAGCCAAGGTAGTGAGGGCAGCATTCCAAGGCCCATTAGTGGCTGTTCACTAAAGTATACAATACTTTGTGATTTTTATTAACAAATAGTAGCATATGTATATATCATATGTATATATGACTATGCCTTTTATTATATATATTTTATTATGTAAGTGAACTTTTCTCAGTATGAACAGTACAATAGGGTGCTTACTTTGTCTAAGTCTACAATTAAAAGAAATTATTATTTATTAGGTAAATACATTACCTCTTAATATTCATTAGAATTCTTGTGTCTTGTGTCTGGTGTTTAAAACACCAGGGTTTTAAAAATTCTTTGAAATGGGATTACTAGGGTCTACGTAGTGTTACATGATTTTCATTCTTGAATGGAACCTTCTATTAGCAAAGCTTGGGATGGTAAGTTACTTTGCTCCTATAAAAGAATTCACTAGAGTTGTTATTTGGGGGAAGAAGTCAGTTATTGGGAGGAAATGTAGAAGATTATCTCACTCATACATGAAATAACAGGTTCTTATACATACGTAAAATTCTTTATCAAGATTGTATTGATGGAATAATTCACAATTTTCTTTTTTACTGTAGCTGAATTGTTACAGTGCACCTGAGTTTGTGTCTATTATCAGCTATTCAGCAAAAAGAGCTTAGGAAACTTTGTAAATCACTCTATCATATCTGCTTTGTAGTTCCTATGTAAATGTAGTCTTGAAAGTGACAGACTGTATTACTGATAAGACAATTCACTATAACTTTTCTTTCTTTCAAAGTTCTAAATAATCTTAGGGCATCACTTATTAAATACAGTACTTCTGTCATTTTTGGTTTGTAAAAAGTAATAGAGAATATAGATACTATTGAAATTAAATTTTTCTTATGACAGACTAGGAAATTCTGGTGATTTGTTAAATTTTTGCCACTGTTAACAGTGGCTGCATATGGATAGAAAATAAGTGTCTCCATGCTTTTATAAGTTTTTCCACTAACAGCTGAGAGAGGGTGAACAATGGACGTAAAGTGCTGATCTAAAGGGTTAGAAGTTTCACCAAGTTTTAATGAACCTCACAAATCATCCCTGATGGCAATCCAATACTTTATAGCCCCCTAGTCAAGTTTTCTTCCCTACTGTTCAGTGGCACTTGAAGTATATACAAAAGTAGAGGATTGCACCTTATGAGGAAGACGTCTGGCAAAGTGGAAATTGCACATTTAGTGTTAATTCTCATCTATGATTATCTCCCCTTTCTTTGAATAGAAGGTTAGCATGTTGCAGTTATTCCTGGGCCTGCTTGGGCACTGGGGAGGGAAGGAAGCCACCAGGGAGGGAAGGAATTTAATGTTACTAATACAGTGTATTGTGTTTTCTGACTTATCCTTTCACCTTCCACATTTCCAATCTTCTGTCTCCACAGTTCTTTGCTGCCTGACTTTGAACATGCAAAAATATTGCCTACATTTCCGAGGGAGGGTAGAGAAGAGATCTATCGTATTATTTTGTCATTGTTCACTATCTGATTTTCATCCACATCTTTCCATGTCATATTTCTCAGGTTTCTTCTTCCTACCTTATCTCTGCATTTTCTTGCCTGTCTGTCCATTCTCAAGTCTCAGAAATCTTTGAATCACAGTCATCCTAGTGAAACTGCACTCTCAAATGTCATCAAAGATATCTTCACTATAAGGTTGCCTTCCCTTTTTCAGAATATACTCCAGAGAATTCTTTTTTCTTATTATTTCTTGATATTACAATATCTTTCCCCTATGCATGTTTCTTTGATTCTCTCATCCTACTATCTTTGGATATTCATTCTTTATTATTGTTGATTTCTTAATTACAATTTCACTACTCAACTCCTGCCTATAGAACTGATTCTTCACACTTATTCAAATAATCATTTCCTAATGACTAGTGGTTATTTCATCTTCATTCTAATTACCCTATATTTCATTAACAGTATGTATCATATTTGGCCCTGCTTTCAATTGTTTGTTTTTCTCAAAATACTCAAATTATTCTTCCTGTTTCCTGTCTCAAGTTTATGTTGGTATGTTTAGTTGCAAGGTCTATTATGAACTATCTCCACTCTATAGTCTGATGTTTCTAAAATACTTTAACCATGACCTATCAAAAATTATTTTAGACCTGGCTTGAGCACCAGCCTGTGAACCAAAGGGTCATTGGTTCAATTACCAGTCAGGGCACATGCCTGGGTTGTGGGTCAGGTCCCCAGTTTGGGGCATTGCAAGAGGCAACCACATATTGATGTTCCTCTCCCTCTTTATTTCCTTCCCTTCCCCTCTCTCTAAAAATAAATAAATAAATGATAATAAAAATCTAAAAAAATTAAAATGTAACCTAGTATACACACACACATACTCACCTATATACATGCACACTGTGCTGTATATTCATGTAATCCAAACATTTCCTGAAGAGAGGTTTATAAATACAACATACAAGTTACTCTCATTTTCCTATTTTTTTTCCTATAAAACATGGAGGTTTTGAGTCTCTATGTTGACTTCTTGTCATGATCCCACCTACTTCTTGTCCACATCACACAAAGTGGTCCAGCTTCTCTGATTTTTCACATCTTTACCCTCTACCCCCTCAACTCTCTTCACAGAGTCTATCCCTGTCCTACAAGCACACTGTTTTGTTTTTTAGTTTCAATCCAGGTTTTTCCAATGTATTTTCTCATCATGATGACATTTCTTCCAGCTTCAGCTCTTGAAAGTCCTCAGTTTCTGTAAGGGGAAGCATTTCTTTCTTTCTTTTTTTTTTTTAAAGATTTTATTTCATTATTTCCAGAAAGAGGGGAAGGGAGAGAAGAGAGGGAGAGAGACATCAGTGTATGGTTGCATTTCACCTGCCTCCAGCCACAGACCTGACTGGAGACCTGGTTTGCAACCTGGTTATGTGCCCTGACTGGGGAATCGAACCTGCGACCTTTGGGTTCGCAGGCCGGCGAGGGGAAGCATTTCTAAATCATCCTATGCAGATGTTACATATCCTAGCTGATTTTGTAATGGTTTTATAATAGTAAGTTTTATCTTACTATCCAGTTAATAAATTCATTAAGAATAGTACTATGTCCCTTGTAGCACTTTAATTGGTCAAAACAAAGCCACAAGGTTCTTTTTAAATTAGCAGAACAATAAGATACTAATTAACTTATTTATCAAACTGATGGATCTATGTGATGATGTGAGAAGAACAAATCTTAGCTCTATTATTTATGTCATGTGATCTTGAGCAAAAGCCTGTCTCTTTCTCAACGAAAACACTAGAACCTTACTCAAAAAATTGTCAAAAGGAGGAAATGAGAATGCTTATGAAAACCTGTGGCATTTACTAAATACCCAATGAATATTTGTTGCTAAATATGCTATTGTGGCACATAACCATTTTACTGCATTTTTGGCTTTTTAATATTTATTTATAATATTTTCAAATATAACCTCTCTAACATTCCTGTTACATATTTCTGATTTTGCCAATTATCCACTACACATTTTTTTCTAAATCTTATGATTGAGATAAAGTCTAACAAGCAATAAATGGAAAAGTTGTGCATACCTTCAGGTTGTGGTTTCTTCTGGTGGTACTCATTTCATGATTCTGAATTGTTCTGGAGTGCAAAGAGATACAACCAGCTTCTATATTTTCTTTATAGAAGCCCTTGTATCATAAGATTTGCTGTCATTGACTCTGAAGGCTCATTATACCAAATTAAATTAAATTTAAACTGTTATACTTAAAGATTAAAAGTTTCTTTAAAAATAAAACAATATTTTAAGGCAATTTCTCATTTTGGGGCAAGAGTGGTCTTTTGGCCTTCAGCATAACTAGCTGTTTGATCAATTATAAGGTGATTTTTTTTGAATTTGGGAAAGTAAGATTTTGTATTTTAAGATAAACTAGGGCACTAAGTTTTAGAGGCACATATTGCATCAGATTATAGAACTAAATTTAAATTCATTTTCAACTTTTTGTGCTATGAGATATGCAGATTGAGAGGAAAGTGACACACATAAAATCATGTCTGTTAAACTTCTTAAATTAAAAAAAATAGATTTTTACTCATGAAGTCTCCCAAGAATGGAACTTGCTGACATAAATTACCTAGCATTGGTTAGATCATGGAAAGTAACACAAACTTATATTGGATATAAAAGCTAAAAATGGAGAGATAAGCATAAATATAAATATGACTTTCTTATTAATATTATTTTACTTCTGCCCTAAAAATAAATTCAGTATAAAATGTGTATCTTGTTTATTTCATTTGGCTTTTATGATAACATGTAACCTCCAATGTGATGATAAATTTCCGCCAACACCCACCTAACTTGATTTCCTTACCCGTTTTTCTCCCTGTTTAAGAGATACATTCCTAGCATAATATACTCATTCTGAATCAATCTGTTGAAAGCATAATCTCTACCAGTTTCAATGATTTGACTAGAATATAATTACAGTATAGATGTATTAAAAACATTATTAGATTATAGATATATATTATTTTAAGAATAGATGAGAATGCATCATCTATAGAAAATTCAAAGAGCTGTTCACCTGTATCAGTCAAAAGCTATAAAAGTTTTTATGTAACTAATAAATAAATTAATGCTATTGTAGTTTCAGGTTACCTTTGCTCCTCTCAATTAATATGTAAAATTGGAAAATTATCTTTTACTGTTATATTTAGTACCCTAAGGATATCTAAAACATGTTTATGTGAAGTGAAAGCATTAGATCTAGTTCTCCTTGTCCTAAAAGAAAGTTGTATGCATGACCCATGGAAAAGGACAACAGCATGGGAATTGATTGCAGGGGTCTGGGTGGGATAGGCAGAAGATGGCAAAGGGGTGAAAATTGAGACAGCTTTAATAGAATAACAATAAAAATGATTTTAAGAAAGAAAGATAGCTTTATGAGATTTAATTCTTAAGAGCCAATAGTCTTATTATGCTCCCCAAAATATTTCTATTAAAATTTGCTTTCTATATATAAGTATGACATTTTTCCCTTAGTCAAATGAGCAATAATAGTTATAGGAGTCATAAGTACTGAAAAAGTTTTACCTTCAATTATGTAAGTTACATATCAATAAAGCTTTGACCTATTCTCGCAAGAGACAAACAAGAACCTCTGAAATGTCATTCCAATATTTCTCAGTGTTGCAAGTTAAAGGAATGACATCTGCTGTAAAATCTAGTTCTTACTAAATTCATCACAAGAAACAAAGAGTAAAATATGTCAAAAGTCCTGTGACTTAAGCTGACATAAAAATTTTAATTTTTTATTCAAATTACCTTAAGAAAAAGGTAGAGACAGTTGCCAGGTAGTGTTTTATCCTTTGAATTTTCTCTCCTTCATAATCTAGGGTTAATAATAATTTAGTTTTATATCACTATATAGTCAATATTAATTATCTTTAAGTTAAACCAATGCTCAGTTGATGGATTTCAAAAATGACTTATCAAGTCTTGATTCATATTTGTATAATTCTATTGTCAGTGGTTAGAGAAACCTATTAGGAGATCCTGGCTAACCATTTATGTGATTAGCTTTCATGCTCTAAGTACTGAGTTTCCCAAAGCAAACACTAGCCTATAGAAGTTAGGGCTAATATGTGGCTTATCTCAGGCAAAATTTAGACACCAGTTGCCTTTCTTCCACTGCCCAGAAACCTTCTCCCTGCTGTTTTCTTTTGTACAGCTGCTTGTCCTTAGGGACTGGAAACTGCACAATTAGTTCATGAAAAATATAATTAGGATTCTTTTATTTTGTATGTGTGTATGCAAATGAATGCATGTATGTATATCTGTGAATATTTATGTATGATACATTTCAAAATGAAAGTACACTAGAGAAATAAAATATAAGAGAGTAGGTCACATTTTCAAAACTTGTTAAAATGCGTACTCTATTGTTAGATTTCCTCTTGATTTGATATTCACATGGGGATTAACCATTTCTAAACTAACAAAACAGCCGTGGCTGGTGTGGCTCAGTTGGTTAGTGTCAGTGTCACTTTGCAAACCTAAAGGATGTCAATTCCCCATCAGGGCACATGCTTTGGTTGCTGGTTTGGTCCCTTTTTGTGGTTCATGAAGGAGGCAATTGATTGATTCTCTTTCTTTCTCATTCCCTGCCCCTCTCTATGGAATCAATAAAAAATGAAATAAATAAATAAAATAACAAGCCAAATATTCATTAATTTTTTTTATTATTGACATTAGAGATTTTAGACTTCCCCCACTCTTCCTCCACTTTGTCTACCTTCACCCAGTCCAGTCCCCACCCTCCCTTCTCCTGGCCTTCACCACACTACTGTCTGTGTCTGTGGGCTAGACTTTTATGTTCTTTAGCTAATTGCTTCACCTTCTTAAATCCAGTAATATATGTTTTAAATAATAAGACTTTAGATTTAAAAAGTCCAAGCAGACTGTATAGTATAATGAAAAAAAAGTCTTTTTTATTCCCTTTGAAACCTGGCTCAACTCCTCAAAGATTAACTTTTTTTTAACCAACTCCTTTAGATTTCCTTCCATATTGAAAACACTGTTGGATAAAGAATATTACTAAAAATCTAGAGCTTCTCACAATGACTAGCACATGCTAGGTATTCCCTGAATGTGTTTTGAAAAAAAAAAAAAAAAAAAAAAAAAAAAAAAAAAAAAAAAAAAAAAAAAAAAAAAAAAAAAAAAAAAAAAAAAAAAAAAAAAAAAAAGAATGAATGTTAAGAAAAACTAAATAACTAAAGAGATAGTCTATGTTCAATGAATAGAAAGACTCAATATTGTCAAGATTTCAATTCTTTTACACTTGATTTAATGTAATCCCAACCTAAACTCCTGGAAGTTATTTTGTGGTTATTAACAAACTGATCTAAACTTTAATGGAAAGTGAAAAGCCCCAGAAAAATGAACACAATATTGAAGGAGAAGAACAATGTTGGAAAGCTGACAACTGATGCCATCAACTTCATGCCTTACTCTAAAGCTAAAGTAGTCAAGGCAGTGTGGTACTGGCCAAACAATAGACAAATAGATCATTGGAAGAGAATAGAAAGCCCAGAAATAGACTCACATAAGTACAGTTAATAGATCTTGGATAAAGAAGCAAAACAAGTCAATGGAACAAGTATAATTTCTTCAATAAATGGTGCTGGAACAAATGGACATCCACCTGCAAAAAAAATGAATTTAAACATAACTTACACTGTTCACAAAAAATCTCTCAAGTTGAATCATGGGTGTAAATGTGAAATAAAGAAACTATAAAACTTTTATATGCTATAATAGGAGAAAATGTGGATGACATTAGGATTGGTATATCCATCACCAAAGGCATGATCTAAGAAAGAAAGGATATTACTGAAGATCCAGAGCCAATCTGAGAAGACTACGAACTGTGTGATTCTAAACATGTGACATTCTGGAAGTCAAAACTCTGAAGATAATAAAAAATATTAGCAGCTGCCAAGGATTGAGGGGGAAGGAAAGGATGAATGGGCAGGTTGGAGAGTGTTTTTAGGGCAGTGGAAATACTCTGCATGATATAATGGTGGATTCATCTCAGGAAATTCTCCTAACCCAAAGACTGTGCAGCACCAAGAGTGTACCTTTCACTGTAAATTGTGAAGTAGGATGGTAATGCTGTGTCAATGTAGTTTCATCACTTATAACAAATGTACCACTCTGGTGGTGGCTATTAACAATAGGGTAGTCTATGCATGTGCAGGGCAGAGGCTATATAGGAAATCTCTGTACCACCCACTCAATTTTACTATGAACTTAAAATTGATGTAAATTATTTTAAAAAACATTTTATTCCTTATTTTTAGAGAGAAGGGCATGGAGGGAGGAAGGAAGGGAGAGAAACATCAACATATGGTTGCCTTTCACTTGCCTCCAGCTATGGAGCTGGCTTGCAACCTGGTTATGTGCCCTGACTGGGAGTCAAACCAGCAACCTTTGGGTTTGCAGGCCAGTGCCTGTCCATTGAGCCACCATCCAGGGCTAAACTTTTTATTTAAATAAATAAATTGGAAAAAAGGATGGGTGAATGAATGTAAATAATATAAATAATAAATCATTTCAAGGCCCATGGTATACAAACTATTGGAAAATCACTTTCTCCTTCATGTCTTCTATATTTTCAACTTGAAGAGGGAAGTTAGACTTTAGGATTTACAAATACAAATAAGCCACAAGCTTGTTTCCAGAAACTTCACTTTCTATTAAAATGTAATATTTTAGAAGTTTATGTAAATATTTTAGAAGTTTTATTTTTTAAAAAATGTTTTTGCATGAGAGCATTTACTATTTATTCCTTGCATTTTTACTACTATATGTTCCTATTTTCTATTTCTATTTCTAAAAAATTTTATTTCTATTACTGTGCCTTCCATTTCTATGTTATAATTTACATTTCTAATACTGTAGTCTCTTACTTTAAAAGTAACATTTAAATATTAAGATTATGTACTGAACTATTCTGATCAATATCAGCTAGTTTAGGTAGTACTTTAGTTTATTTTAGGAGCTAATCTAGTTATTATAACTGATCACTTATTCATTCTCTGTTTTGACCTCATTAAAAAATAGTACTCCTGGGGGAGGAAGAGGCAAGGAAGGGGAGCAGTTTAGATAAGAACTTAGTATAAAGGAACCATGGACATGGACAACAGGTGGGATTGACTTTGGTGGGGAATGGGTGGGTGGGGTGGGGACTGAGAGGAACAAAAAGGGGATGGATGTAATACAACAACAATAAAATTAAATTAAAAAAATAGTACTCCTTACTGCCACAACTGCAATTTTACTGAAATCACAAATTCCATTCAAAAATCTAGTATTGTTAGTGACACAAATGCCTAATGTAATAAAAAGTATCATTGCAGTGTTACAACAATTTATACTGACTCAGACTACTGATATTTCTTTCATTGATGTCTTTAAGATAATGCCCTAAAGCACAATGCAAATGTTAACACTGAATAGCAGAATTTGAGAACTAGAAAGCAGAATCATTTCTGTTTTGTTTTTTTAAATAGTAATGATTGCTATTTGTATGGCCTCCTTTCTACCTATGATTTGCTGAGATAAAAGGTCTTATATACTACATTAACAATTTGTTGGTTATAATTCCAAAGCATTTACTATTTTCTGCTATCACAAAACAGTTGCATAGTAACAACTCAATAAGCTATGAGTTATAAATAGCATTTTATTATTTTCATCCAAAGCCCCTTTATAAAAGATGATGTATGGAGAGACAAACCATATGCCTAAAATTGAATTACCTAAGCTAAGAGCTAGTTTAGAATGCTTTTAGACATCTGCTTAATCCTTTGAGGCAGCAATAATTCTTTGGGGCAGTGACATTAGAATATTTCATGTTTGTGAATTTAGATATGCCCATTCTCAAATTTATAGAAATGGTATAATTAAGAGATGAAAATAAAATGAAGTTACTTTAATTTTCAAATAGCTTTGGAGGGAAATTCTTGGATTTTTGGAGGTAATCCGAAGGCACCTTGTCATATTGACCTGCCAGCTGTATGATTGCCCAAAGATGAGGGAACGCCCAAAGAGGGCACCGGCTGTGTGAGGTCCTGCTTCAGCTTAGGTCCAAGGTTGGTGATGTCCATTGTTTCTTTACTGCTCTAAATATTGCTCTGTGAATTATATACCAAAGTAAAAACTGTTCACTTCAGGTATTAGGATTCCAGAGTGTTCTCTGATTAGAATAAAATATGCCAAAAATCTTGGTTCCCAGATTTTTGGCATATGAAAAATAATGATCTTTGCAAAGTGAAATTCTGTATTATCTCATGGTAACAGAGTCTTACAGTACAAAGAGCTTTGGTCCTTTCATTGTCAGAAAAGGATTATTTACTAGCTGTATGATCTTGAGAAAAATACATGGTTAACACATCAATTTCTTCATCTGTGAAACAGGGATGATAATTTTCTATGACAGGTGAGTTAAATCCAATCTTCTTACATAGTTAAACTATCTCACAAAGTCAGATCAATAACATACCTTAAGTTTATTGTAAACATAATAGTTTTAAATGTCTACTCTTTCCTCTAGTCTATTTCTAATATTAGTTTAATTGAAGTAAGTTTCTCATTTGTGAAAATTGATTCAAAATTGAAATACATTTTAAATGATTCAACTATTCTGAGGAAGTCTGCAAAAAGGTAAATAAATTGACTATCTTACTAGTGATGTTTGTATTGCAAAAGTTATTCATAGTAGAGTTGGAATAGCATTTAGTTCTCAAAATAGCCATCTTTGGGACATTATAGTAAATACACTAGAACAGTCATTTTATGGGACCATTGACAATGCTCCTTTCAGCTGTGCTGTATTATGTGAACAAAAAACATTTGCAATGAGAATGGAGTACTTCTTCTTCTGACTTGGTGACATCACATCACTGAGTTTTATTGCTCTGCAAGCTGCCCAGGACTTCCTCTGCCATGCTCAATAACGTGAGGGCTATTTAAGGCTCAAAATTTCCCTGGTAAATTTGCCTGTCCTTAGGCGTTCTCAGGTCACCTAACAGAGGAAAAGGATCCATACTGTTGAATATGTATATTTGTGTTGTCTTTTATTTGTGTGTGCCAGTTACCCACATGTAGTTAGCAGGAGCTTGACTATCAGATGATTGTGACTGAATTATTTTCTGTCTTTCATTAAATTAAATTAAAAAACTAATAATCTGAACTGACGTGCTCTTAAGTATAAAATGGATAACAGACTTTGAAGACTTTATGTGAAAACATGTAATATTACATTAGCAATTTAAAAAATATTTTATTAATTTATTTTTAGTGAGGGGAAAGGAGGGGAAAAGAGAGAAAGAGAAACAATGATGTGTAAGGGAGATGCATGAGAGATACATCAATAGGTCTCCTCTTTCACATCCCCAACTGGGGACCTGGCCTGTAACCCAAGCACATGCCCAGTGTGGGAATCAAACCAGTCACAGACCAGTACTCAATCCACTGAACTGACCAGCCAGGGCCACGTAAACAATTTTTGTTATATATTGTCTCACATTGCAATAATAGTATTTTTATATATCAGATGAAATATATTGTTAAAATGTATTTCATCTGTTTCTTTTTACTTTTTTTTTTTCTATAGCTATTAGAAAATTTAAAATTATACTGTGGCTTTCATTCTATCTCTGTTGGACAATGAGAAATGGCTGAAGTAAAAATACCCAACTGAGAATTAAATGCAGACTGCAAAGAAGTCAAGTCAGGCTCAAATGTGGCAGGAAGACACAAAAGTTGTTTGCTCTTAAAGATTCTAATTCAGAAGCTGCTATAGGGTTTAGTCTTAGCAACTAGTGTATAAATCTGTTTTTTAGCTGGAGTGCTACAGACAGCTTTATCTAAGATCTGAAATAGCTTAGGTTTCTTCAATTTACTTGAATATTGGGAAATATCTGATGCTACTGTATTTCTCACTGTTTGGAAAATAAAACACACTAGAAAGTTATTAAACTAAGGGTAGCTCTCAAAGTAGTCCTAGAACCAACAACATTAGCATTGCCTGGCAATCTTATTAAAAAGCAGGTTCTCCAGCTCCACCCCAAATCTACTAAAACAGAAAATTTGAAGAGGGAGATCCTGAAATCTCTGATTTAGGTACCTCAGTTGATTCAGATGCACATTAAAGTGTGCAAACCACTGGAATATAACATTCCTGTACTGAAATATAATATCCTTGCTAACTGGCAAATACAATTCGTTAATAGGCCAGATACCACTAAGTCAACAAGTATTTAGGGAATAGCTAAGTACTATAGGATCATAATTAATTACTGAGGGTGTCAGGAACTCATTTGAACTCTAGCATGGTCCCTTTTCCAACAACTTCTTGTATTAAATCATTAGTTGCAAGAAGACCTTTGGATAGGGGTTTTCCTAGGTTAGTGTTTAACTATTATCAGCCATTTTAAGGGAGATTACTACTTAGACTCTCAAACACTCCTGGTTTTTTACGGGGACCTAAGCGCTACCACAGTGCTTTTGCTTTTCATAAAGTGCACAGAAGAATTACAGAATGGGGTGATGTGTAAATTAGTTTTAAGGCAGCCCACTGTGCTTCATCTGTTCTGAAGTAAAATGATAGTGTTGCCTTTTGAGAATGTCAGAATGATTATGTAACTTTCATGGTGCTAGATTATTTTGGATATGACATCCATGGTAAGAAAAAAAAGGGTGCTTCAAGAAATTACTTTAGAACTTTACTAATTGTTTTTATTATAGATTTTACTTGTGTGAATTAGAAAATTAATTACTTTATGTAGAATTCTTATCCCTGCTGTTAATTTTAGTACCCTCAATATTTAACTTTAAGTATTTAACTTAAGAAGTGAAAGCTTGCCCTTGTGTTTTAAGTTCCTTATAATACATTTTTATTATTCATTTAAGTCTAAAAATATTGTGCAATTGTTTTCTAAAACAAAGCTGCCTCTTTCACATTAGTTCCAAATATCTCACAATGAAATGTTTTCTTCTTTTAAAATTGTAAAGCCCTTGTTTCTATTTCCCATACCTAAATGTGGATTCAAAAGATATAATACATGAATTTTATATTAAAATGTTAGCTAAAAAAATCAACATATGCATATACTATTTGAGTATATCTTCCATTTCTTACAAGGAGAGAAAAGCCAGCACAAGAAATCTCTGTTAACTCCCGCCACCCTGCATTTCCAAATGATGCTCCCTAACACACAGGACAAAATATTCCAATAAGGCAAGACAAGCCTGCAAAGACATAAGTTTACCTCTACTAATAATCTACAGCTAGGAGTTCTTCAAAGAGCTTTAGACATTATGAGGCCTCACACTTTAGCATGCAACATCCGTGTCAACACTGACCATTATTTTGTAATTTATAATCTATAGTACAGGAATAATAAAAGTCATTATAGTTTTTCTTCTTTGTTAGCATTAACAAGTGATATTCTTTTTAATGTGCATGACCTATGCCTTCTTGAAACATTGTAATTTGACCTAAAAACGGCCTATTTTGTTATAGGTGGGTAATAAAGAGAGAACACCCATTACCATGACAGGTGGGTAAAATGCTTCAAAGGGCAAATATTTAGTGGGCTATTTTGAGTTAGCGCTTGGGGTATCCTGGAGTTACTCTTTTAGTCAGAATTCTTAAATTGGAAATGATGGATGAAAGAAACAAATGAATTAATATAGGTAATACTAGAATGCTCATTACAAATTAAAAAATACATGACTTTCAGTAAAATGACCTGGAAAAACCCCTAGGCAACCTCAGTACTTTCATTTTACACAATGCTTCACCTGACCATTTCTTGAAACTGATTTAAGTTCTTTCACCAGCTGTCCTTTTTTTCCTTCCTTCCTTCCTTCCTTCCTTCCTTCCTTCTTTCCTTTTTTCCTCCCTCCCTCTTTTCCTCCCTCCTTCTTTCTTTCCTTCCTTTCTTCTTTTCTTTTTCTTCTTTTTTTGTAGAGATTTCAGTGTATGGCCCCAGGCTCTAGTCATTGTTTTTTGTGGTGATGGGTTGACAAGAGATCTATTTCTCCTATAAAAGATAAAATATGTATATTTACATTTTCTTTCATTCTAAGGCTTTGAGTTAGTTCCCCACATTCTGAGTAGTTATTCATAGTGTGTGTGTAACATACATATAGATGTGTGTGCATAAATGTGAAACAAAGCTTCTTTACAGTTATAATACCCCCCTTACATGTAGGTTAGCACTGGTAGTACAGAAGACAGATATATAATTGATGATGCCCTGTACTTTCTAAGGCTTCAATATGAAAACAGGGCACAAAAAATATTTACCAAAAGTGAAAATATCCTCTTATATGACAGCAGTTTATCCCAGTTTCATCTATGCTTTGCTATGAATTTCAAATGGGTTGAACTTTCTCCTTGGACATTCTTAGTCTCAAAATATTTCAGTATGTTAGGGGGAAAAGGAGACTTGAGCATTTATACAGGGTGCACGTAATAAAGTGGCAATAACTTTGTATCTCCTTATTTCACATGTTTCTTATTAATTTTGAAAAACCGTATTTCTAGGGTTATGATTTAACATCATTGTTTCATAATAGAGTATTAAATTCTGACAGCAACTGTCATGTCGAAGAAATACAGTGTTAGAACAACCATAATTTCTGGACTGCACATAGGGTGAACTGCTAAGGAAACTGCAGATTTCAATAGCATCCCTTTACATACAGTTGACAATGTGAAGAAGGTGTATGATGCTGATCCTGATGTCAACACACCTTCAAGGAAAATGAATAAGGCATGCAAGGATCACACAAGTTCAGATATTATACACAGAATCCAAGATATCAGCAATAAAGATCCAGGAAAGTCTATGCGCTCCAATAGCAGGAGAACTGCAGATGTCGGATGCAACAGTTCACAGGATTATTGCTGAAGATATCAGATACAGATCATATGCTCTTAGATGAGGCCACTTTATGACACAGCAGACAAAGGAAAGATGCTTTGAAAAAGCTAGGAAACTGCTACCAAAATTGAAAAATCCCAAAGGATTTTCTTCTTGATGAAAAGAATTTTCAGCAAGACCAAATAATCAACGGAAGAAACAACAGGAAGCTCTATGAGAATCTTAATGAAGTCCCAGTTGTCATGAAAATGAAATTTCCTGCTAAAGTGATGGTGTTAAGTGTAGTCAACAATGAAGGAGATATCATGACCTCACATTTATTTCCACAAAGCTTGAAGGTGACTGTTGATGTTTACTTTGATATTTTGAGAGAAGTAGTTGTACCACGGATGAAGCAAGTCACAAGTGGACATCATTTTATCTTCCAACAAGATGGTGCACCAGCACATAATGCCAAAAGGTGCAAGAATTTCTAAATGTCACTGTTCCTGAGTTCTGGTCAAAGGAAATCTGGCCACCTAGTTCCCCAGATGTAAACCCTTTAGACTATTATGTATGCAGCATTTGTGAGAGAGAAGTTAATAAACAACCTCATTCCAATAAAGAGGCTGTTAAAGCTAAGATTGGAAACATTATGATGTCCATGGATAAAGAAAAGTTCATGAAAACATGCTTAAGATTCCAAAGTCAAATCAAGTCTATTATTGCAGTAAATGGAGACTTTTTTGAACAATTTAAAAAATGATGACTATGTTTATATATTTACATATAAAAATAAATTTATTTCAAAATATAACACTTTTGTGGTATGTTATTTATTTTACTAAAATTTTGCCACTTTATTGTGTTGCACTTGTATACTCCTATATTTAATTCTAAATGAAATTTAATTTTATGAGTAAAATACAAAATTTTCTATAGATATATCTTATAAAAAAGGAATGATTACTTATAACTATTTACAATGACACAGGACAGGCTTCTAAAAATCCAAGATCTGGGTTATAATGATTAATAATATTGGTTTTTCACCTAATCTTTATAAATATTCATTGATTGATTGTTACCTATGTTCCATGTTATTCCACATGAAATATGTAATTACTTTAGGAAGGATATATGCAATTCAATATTATGTTTTCAAAAATTAAATGGAAATTTTATGGAGAAAAATATAACACACTATCTAGACTATTTAAACTTCACAATTGCTATATCTGAGCATTGAATTTGGCACTCAATTTCTTGACAGCTTAAAGAAACTGAAGATAGAGCCAGTTAAAAAGGATAAAACATCTGTTTCCCAGGGGAAGCATCTCACTAGTGCTTAAAAAAATAAAAGATATTATTTCAATGGGTCCTTATCCTGAGGGGAAACTTTGTGTACTGTTGGTGGGAATGTAAAGTGGTTAGGCAATATGGAGATCAGTATGGAGGGTCCTCAAAAAATTAATAATAGCTACATGCAATCCAACTTCTTGGTGTTTATCCAAAATAATTAAAATCAAGATCTTGAAGAGATATTTCCATTTCCATGTTCATTGCAGTATTTTTCACAGTACCCAAGATGTGGAAAAACCTAAACATCCAACAGCAGACAAATGTATAAAGAAAAATATGTTCGGTATATACAATGGAATATTATTCAGCCTTTAAAAAGAAGAAAATTCTGCAATATGGGACACCATGAACTGAAAAAATTATGCTAAGTGAAATTAAATATTTGCAGAAATACAAATACTGTGTGATTCTTATATAAGATCTTATATAAGATATCTAAAATAGTCAAACTCATAGAAACAGAGTAGAATGAAAAATGAAGGTTTCCAGGAGAAGGAAACGGAGTGTGTGTCAAGTTTCAGTTTTCAAGCAAGATAAGTGAGCTTCAGAGAACTGTTATGCGACCTGGTGCCTATAGTTAACATTACTGTATCCTACACTTAAATTTCTTAAGAGGGTAGATCTTATTTTAATTGTTCTTACTACAATTTAAAACAGAACATATCAGTATTAATTTTAAATTCATTCAGAGTTTGTCCATAAGCTTTGCATAGTTAAGTATCAGATCCCAAATGATGTCCTGTTAGATAAAAGAGGATGTCTTTTCTCCCACAGCAATTTTACAATTTCTGCATGTGTCTATCTCCATTATTGAAGTGTAGAGACCACATTTCATTCACAGTGTACTGCCTGGCACATATGGTGCAATGATTGTTACAGCTCTTTCATCAGCATATTTTATGCTATTTTTGAATCTTAAATGTGGTCTTGTTTTTAGACAGTTTTACAAAAATATTTTGAAAGAATAATTTATTCACAGTGCCTGTGTTTTTAAAGATTTTATTTATTATTTTCAGAGAAAGGGGAAAGAAGGGAGGCAGAGAGGGAGAGAAACATCAGTGTATGGTTGCCATTCACCTGCCTTTTAGCTACAGATTTGGCTGGAGACCTGGCTTGAGCCTGGTTATGTGCCCTGACTGGGAATCCAACCAGCGACCTTTGGATTCACAGCCCAGGACCTATTCACTGAGCCACCAGCCAGGGCTCATAGTGCCTATTTTTTTAAGGTAATGAAAGAATCAAATACAGATTAGTTTGGTTTGAGCCAGCATTTCAACTATTATTCATTTGGACTAGATCTGTTATTATACTAGGGAAATAAAAATTCAGTTCTTAGAAAATGAATCATAGAATGTTGTACAAGATTCTGTCACACAATACATAGAATGTTTAATAAAATCTTTAAAATACCTATGTGTACTTTTCTAAAACTCATGTGAATCTCTTCAAGAATCTTATTATTTATACCAATTATAATGCACATGAAATCTGGCTAAAATTAGTTTGAAAAAATATTTTTTCAAAAGTGTTAGCTCCACAATTCTCTCATCAATCTCTCTGGGCTAGCAACTTTTTAGAGGGAAAGTTGTACATTTTGAAAAGCCTAAGGGCCAACCATTTCTATTTTCTTGTTAAAATACTCTCTTTCTAGACAGGAAGTCTCTATTAGGGAAAATGGCAAAATGCAATAAAATATACCTAGAGATATGGGCACAAGAGGACAAAGTTTTTACCTTTGATTTTTATTGACTAAAAGCCGATAACTGTATATCTGAACTCACATTATACATATTAGTATTATTCTTGCCATTAGTCAGTTTTCTTTGTTTTATTAAGTAGAAAAAAATTAGAAACAATCTTTCTTATAATTCAGAAACAGGCCCCTGTAGACAGTTAATGCAACAATTTAAAGTCCTATTTCCATAATATTGTACACTTGATTAATTTCCATAAATTCATGGTATCTCTCTAACCTTTTCTGAATTTCCAGACCTATAACTTGGTCTGCACATTCACTTAACAGCCTTACGGCAGCTAGGCCCTTCCTTAAACAAAATGGTAAACTTGCTTCTGGAGCTCATGGCCCTCCTAAGGCTGCCCTTTGGGTCAGAGCTGCCCCAGATGCCATCACACATGAAGATTTGCGTTGATGCCTTTAACATTTATATCATAAATCTTATATACCTGAAGGTAAGTTAGTTTGTCCTTAGGAATGCTCTTGTTTTCTGCTGAGTAACTTTAGACTTTTCCATTCAAATAAAAAATGTTAAGATCCTAATAATTACTAATGAATGGATTCATTCTCTTAAGTAACTTGTGTGTTTTCCAGCAAGAATGATCAACGTCATAATCTAGAGATCCTCACATTGTTGGTCTAACAGAACATTGTCTTGGGAAGATTTCTGAGACCAAATTAAAATTCATGGTAAAAAGACTACAGTTATTGGTACCCATAGGCTCTGAGAGATAGGGTTAATTAAACTTCTGTAGTTCCAACAGATAAGAATTTACTGTTTTATGTCTTATGCTTATGTACTTGCCATATCCCCCCTCCACCCTTCAAGTAGACTGTAATTGAGCTAGGTGCATCCTAAATATATATCTATACTTGCGCCAGATCTTTGCACATGAGAGGCTACCTATCTAGTTGGAATAAAATTAAGCCAGGTGAGAGGGGGAGATGTTTCCTAATTGCTTATCTGTTGTTGCAACTATACATACACAGAGATTCAAAATTTAAAAATAAAACATGATTGGACAAAAACAGGTGTTTAGAAAAAGTCCCAAGTGATGACTATCAAACAATTATCTTACAGATACCTTGCAGTTACCAGTGCATTAAGAACTGTGCTTGTTAAATATCAAATATGCACTATGCTAAACACAATACAGAATATACTATACATAGCTGATACTGCTAAGGAACCACAGTTAGTACCTGTCCTCAGAAACATTTTCTTAATAATGGGAAATGTGAACTACTATCAAGTTTTTACATTATGTAAATTAAGCTGGTTAGTCTGTGATCATATATCAGTTTATTATCTGGATTACTTGAGAAGTAGTAATCTCCTAAACTTGCTGTTGTCAATGAAAGTATTTGAGCCCACTAAGCTCACCTAAAGCAGATGAGTATCTTACTGAATAAAATATAGAAAGCCCTGTAGACTGGTACCTTCAATACCTGTAGGAAATTCTTTTTGTCAGACATTGTTGACTTGCAGCCTGTTATGGGTCAGTTCTGTCCATGCACTTTACATCATGCATCATACATTACTACATTGAATCTAAAGATGTTCAGATTGTTCTACTCATTTACAGACTAGAAATCTGAGCTTTAGAAACATTAGACAGCTTTGTTAATGTCATAAACTGATCAGCGGTACATATGATATGTAGACCTGTGCTCTTTTATTGTTGTCATTCATGATGTATATAAAAACTTTTCATTTAAGCTAAACAGAAACGCTATTGGCATGAACAAACTTATTCTAGAATTTCTACTTTTCTGTTTGTTCCCTCCTTGTGCCTGTCTGTGTTTGTCTTCAGATTTATTTTTTGAAGCAGCCTTCTTACTCTGTGTTCTTCTTTGTTTCTCCCCTTTAAACTCCTCTTTCCTTCACCTCACAAATAAAATAGCCAGCATCTGTTTGTGATTCTGTTCTCAGAGCACATGTCTTTATGGCCAGAGGAGGCCTCAGTGTCTTTCACAGCTTCCTTGATATTCTCATTTTTCATTTTCTAGATTTGGAATTGTAGATTTTCATAGCTAGTAGTCAGTGAACGGTGAAGCAGGGGTCTGAAGATAAACTCAAAGGGCTTCCAGGAGCCAGTAGTGGGGATGGTGATTGGCTTTAGGACAGACTTCAGCCAACTTGGCCCAGAGGAGCTCTGTCTGAGTGAGATATCCTCTGCAAGAACAGAGCAGATGTTCAAAAAAGAAAAATTTGAACAACTCTAGTGTAGTTTAGATTCCTCATGATTGTCTGTGACCCCTCCTTTCCTACTCTTCTAGCTCTATTACCACTAAATTTCTGAAATTATAAAGTTTTAAATAATTTCATTCCAATTTATCCACTACATTTTGTAATGATAAAAAAGATTTTAATAGAAAGTAATTGTATCATCTAATTACTGAATCATATAACATTAAATCATTGATAATATGCAAGGCAAATATTAATCTACAACTAATTCACAAATCCTTTTGTATCTATGAAATGAGTTAACTGTCCAAGAATATAGATTTTTGTGGTTACTTATTCATTTTAATGCTATTAAAAACTAAAGTATGTTCTTCATTACTGAATAACTGGGTAAAATAGAGAACAATGAATAGCTTAAAAAGAAAAAAATTACAGTGTAATTTCACTAACTCTGATACATAGACTCAAGGTCATGAATCAGAACTTTTAACATTATTAAAACTACAGGATATTAGGAAATAAAATTAATGTGTTTCTATGCATATTAATAAGGTCATTTTTCCATGTCAGATTCTTCTAGGAATCAAACTATATTATACTTTGAAGCTAGGCTTTTTTGGAATGTATTATCTTGTATTAATAATAAGAACACATAAATGGCATAATAAAATTGGTTTGGTAAGCCTAATTAGAAGGGTGACTTCAGGCAATTCTTTTAAGTAAAACCTCGCTGCCATCTTTTCTTTCATATGGGTAACAGAAGTGGGCTTAAGAGTATAAGTGTATTGAAGAAAATGTTTATGAGAGAAAAACAGAAGGATAAACATTATAAGGATAGTGTTTGTTAAAAACTTGTGAAGATTATCTCAGTTAGTATATGAGTACTGCAGTGAGTGTACACAAGCCACATTTCTAATCTGTTCTCCTGTGTTTCTTAGAATCTTGCTCTAGCCCACACTGAGTGGAGTATATTTTAGGAGAGGAAAGGTGATGATATATCCGGTGTACCTGTTGCTTATGGGCAAGAACAGGGAATGGTTTTTCGTGTACAGGCATCAGGTATATGATACATCTGAGTTAGTCCCTGACCTAAGCAATCATCTCCATATATCTTTCCTGCCTGCTTGCCTCTTTCACTCCCTGCCTCCCTCCATTCCTTCCTTCCTTCCTTCCTTTTTCCCTTCCTTCCTTCTTTCCTCTCACCTTCTCTCTTTTTCTTTCTCTCTCTTTTTTCTTTCTTTCTTTCTTTCTTCTCTTTCTTTGTCTTTCTTTTCTTTCTACTAGGCTATTTATATTTAGTTCTTCATTTTACTATAGAATTTCTATCCAGTCTGAAGACTAATGTATTTTAAAGTTTTAAAATTATTTCTGCAAAAATCTGAGTTGAGAAACAAGCAAATTTAAAAAAGATTATTCAGCTTTAAAAGTTGAACATCTAGATAATTTCAAAATTAGCATACTTCATGTTTGGTATCTTTAAGTACACTTATGTTGGACAGTAGCTTTTATTCAAGATGTTTGTTTAAAATGAAAACATAATCTAAAAATACTTTAAACAAATTTGAAAGCACTTTTAAAGATGTTATACCAACATTTATTCAGACAAACTCTAAAATCATGTGGGTTTTTAACATTGATTTGTTTTTAATGCAAGCATGAGAGCTCTGAGCCAAAATCCTAGGGTCCAAATCCTGGCTCTGTGACTTCTTCCTTGTGTGCTCTTGAGCAGATGACTCAAGGTGTAATAGTGCCTACCTGATGGAATTACAGTAAGGAGAAGCTGATATATGTCAGTCTAATAGAACAATGCCAAGCACAGAGTATGTATATCATGAATGCTGGCTCATAATACTATTTTTTCATAATACTAGTTTTAACAGTGTTTTATTTCAAATAATTGAAAGTAGAGTCCATTGAATAATTAGAAAATGAATAACCCAATAAAAGTGATGCAGTCATAACTCAGTGCCTATTCTCTGGGAGTTTTAAGTAGCACTGATCTCACACTCTTTCCTGAGAAAGTTATCCTGGAAAACCCAAACAACCCAATAACAAACCAGCAAAAAACAAAACCAAAAAATTTCATAAAACAAGATAAAAAACAAAACTTTACATGCTCTTTAAAATAGGGGTAGTAACAAAAGTCAGAATAAAATAAATCCAAAATGCAGAAAGAATTCCTTTCTAACTCTTACTTGAATTGTTAAAGCAACTTATGTTTACTTTCATTTCCAATAGCAAATTATGATCATGAATCAATAAATCAATGAAATGTTGAAAAAGTTTGATGTAATATACTAGTTGTGGAGATATACTAAAAATCAACATACTAAGCAAGAGCTATAATGATAAAATAAGAAGTTAATAGAAAAGAAAAGGTTTTATTACAGTGTTATTTTTTAAGACCATTATTAACCTTAAGAGTAGACATTTGCTAACTAGTATATTTATCTCGAGCCTAATGTGATTCATAGCGATTAAAAAAATGGATGTTTCTGGTTTATGCTATTTTATGACAAGCTACTATTTTCTTTCTAAAGTGAAATATATGTATAGAAGAGAACATTTTAGATGGTTTTCAAAGAATAAAATTGGGAAATAGTACAGACTATGCCCATGTTGGCTGTTACTGGAAGAATGAGAAGAGATTTAGGAGACTAGAAACTCTCCAAAATAACCTCTCCACTTCTCCCCTTCCCCATTCCTCCCCTGTGAGCTGGTCAATATGCCCTGGAGATTAACCAGAAGTTTAAAAACATTACACACCACTTGTCCAGACTTGACTTTATTGGCAATAAAGTTTTTGAAATATCACTGCAGATAACTTGGAGAAATTTTGTCAAATAATTGCTGAAATTATGCAAAACAATAAGGTATCCCAACTAGTGCTACCTTCTGAGAGCTTAGGAAATGATGGGAATCTAATGGTAATGATACTTGTCTGATTTTGACCCTCACTGCAACTCTGGGGAAAAGGTGATCTGCTTGTTATTTTTGTGGATGAGAGCGATGAAGCTCAGAGAGTCATTTACCTAATATAACTAAATTTGCAAAAGGGAGCTGAAGGCTTCTGGCTGGAGTTCTTACCACTATGTGATGGAATTACCAAATATTTTTAGATAAAATTTAGTATAAAACCAATCAACTAGATGTTAATTCTTCAGTGTTTGTATCAGTGGCTATATACTTCATGACAGGAGAATGAACATGTCCTTGGGAATGGTTAAATGATAAATAAAATTTTGGAGTCAATATTATTATTTCCATATCTAACATTACAGAAATTGAAGGAAGGAATGCTAAGTTGTAGTCAATATGCCAGAGTCCGTACAGTAGCTCTGTCACTTACTAATGCTGAGAATAAGAGCAAATTATTTTGAATCTTGGAGCCTCCATATTCTGTAAAACCAGATGAATAAATAAAACAATGATAGAAGTTTCTAATATATATTAGAATATATATACAATATATCTAATATACAATATATATTGGATTAATGGTATTAAGTAACAAGTTGGTTTTTTTAAAAACTTACTGAAGACTTCCATTGCTCTTCTACAGGCAGTCTACATTGCAAACTCCAAATACTGGATTGCAGAAACAATGTAAATTCATATTAAATGAGAGCCTTGCTTCAATCAAAATGAAGGGAATTCCTCACAATTTTTCAAAGGATATCTACACATCTGTTGTTAGCTATACCAGTTATTCACTCTTTGAGCTACAACTAGAATGCACTCAATACATTTAGAAAGGAGAAACTCTGAAGTCTAGAATCATTGATGAATAAATCAGACATTCATTTACATTTCAAACTGAAATGTTCAAGAAGATTCTCTTTTAATTAGGGTATGTTATGTCCAAAGTGGTATCCAAGTACAAAGACTTTGCTGAGTTTTAATGACACCTTTTTTATTCATCATTTTAGGGATGCCACCTTTAAGGCATACAGCTGAAAGAAAATTGCTAAAATAAATTCAAAAGGGGAGATTTATTCAGTCTAGTTTCACGTTGTTTTTCTTTCAGAGTGTTTGCTGAGGCATCAGACTGGCAATTACAACTCTGTCAACATCTGCTCTCATTTTCCAAATTGACAGCATTCAGAAGCAGACGTTGGGATTAGATGTTATTTTTCAACCTTGGATCAGGCTGTGAAATCACTTTGTCTACGACAGAAAAACCTTCCTGAAGCATCTTAAAACATTGCTGGCCTGAGGCAAACATTCTGCAAAGGACTTAAGTTTATGTCGTAGTTTTCTAAAACGTGCCAATATTTGCTTAGTTTACCAAAAGCTGAAGCAAATGGACCTTCTGTAAATAGACTGAATCAAGCAAGTTCAGGTACTGGACTAGAGTCATGAAGGAGTATTATGAGAAAAATATTTATTATTCGACTTAGATCTTGCATCATTGTGAAAGTTGCTATGCCAGTGAAGGTCAGAAATGATAGTTGGGTTTCCAGCGAAGCAAGAAACCAAACATTTCCAATTACCAGGTCAGATTACTGAGGGGAGCTTCTGTGAGAGTCTGTAGGCCACTCTTGCCTCTGATGTTACTATCTCTGTGCTTCCATAGTGAAGCAGCTGTGGTGGCCCCAGGCACCATTGGATAACAGTGACAGCAGCCAGGAGAATGCTGGATGCAGAATGGAAGAGATTTAGGACAGGCTGGAATACACCAGGTAGCATCTGCACTTGTCTATCAATTGCAGAATCTGATGCTAACCCTCAACAAACCAGGGCTCCACTTTTGCCTCACACAGCTCACCTATGCTCCCATTTAAGTCAACTGTGCTTGGCAACCAACCAGCAAAGTGGGTTTGGGAACCAGTTTCCAGTTTAATCAGATACACAGCATAAATCACCACAGGATCCATAGTACATGCTGAGAATATTCATTCCATTGCTGGCCTGGGAGAGGGTCTCTCAGTCAATCTCCTTTGGAAGCTATTTGACTTTATTCTGTTCTCAGGAGAATGTGATAGAAGCACATTTGGAATCATTGCTTGTCTTTACTACTTGGATGTTTACTTCATAAACCCTTCTAGGCTTTCTAGTTGTTTTTGTTTGGTTTGAAACAGGGTTGACACCAAGGTATTTATGTTGACCTAGAAGGTTTTAAAGCTTGGACGCCCATGTCCTCTCTGACCTTATCTTGTAGCCTCTTGCTCCCCCTCCCTCAGCTCCAGCCACTCTGGCACCTCTTGTTTCCTTGCAAACATCACATTCTCCTTCCTATCTTAGTGCCCTTGCATTTGCAGTTCCTGCCACGCTTTTCTCCAAAATCTCCACATGACTCACTCCATCACCTCTTTTGGTCTTTTTCCAAATATCATCTCCTCTGGAGAGCCTGATGGGTTATTTTATTTAAAACTGTATTGCTTACTCCCTATTTATCTTTCTTGCTTCATTGGTCTCCATTGGTCTTTTCATTATTTACCAGCCTATGTACATTCCATATGTATCTTGCATGTTGCATTTTCTCCGACATTAGAATGTAAGTCCTATGAGGGCAGGAATTTTTGTGTGTTTTGTTTATGGCTGTGCCTGGCACATGATGGGTAGGCAGGCAAGCCAGTAGTAATCTCACACATATTTATTAAATATTTTCAGTGAAATAGTGAGTCACAAATTGTTTGGTCTAGCCATAAAGATTGTGCCGGGGATTTGTGTCATGAATGGTAGGAGTACTTTTAAATGCCACGTTTCAAGCTAACACCAGAAAAAACTAAATTCCAGTGAGTTTTATTTTAATTTTGACTTTCACCTCACTAATGATGAAACTGGCAATATGAAGGAGGCTTGTTAACTAAAACTAGCTACCTAAATTTCTACTTTTCTAGGATTTTGAAAAAGTCAGTCATCAATGGAAAGTGTCTCAACCATGGGAAGAAATTTGCTTTCCTTGGAAAGCTCTGAATTAGTAAATTTTCTCACCGAGCCCCTTGAGATCTTAAAGGCTTGAGCTGAGAGATTTAAAAGAAGGATACATCAGAATGAAATGTCTAGATTTGCCTGTTGATTTCTTACAGTTGACTGTGTTGTCACTAATCTTTAAGGACCCCATGTTCAAAAAGTACTTTTGAGATATGCATAATATTATATATATAAAATAGTGTGTCCAGAAGGCATCCAGCCATGTAATAGGAAAAATAGACACAGTTATTCTTTTTTTTTCTTATTTTTTTTTAAAATTTTATTGTTGTTGTATTACATCCATCCCCTTTTTGCTCCCCTCTGTCTCCCTCCCCACCCACCCATTCCCCCCAAAGTCAATCCCAGACACAGTTATTAAAGAAGATACAAAATACAAGAAACAGTGTATATAAGACAATGACACCTCAGTCCTCTTCGAAATAGGCATCATGGGACCTCAGACAGTTCTCCTAATTGCCATCAGCTGCCCCATAGTATTTTCCTGAATCTCACCAATAGTTTGAAATCTTTTCCCTTCCAAAGGCGATTCTAATTTTGGGAAAAGCCAGAAGTCTCACAGTGCCAAATCTTGACCACAGTGGGGCTGAGTGACCTGCGTGATTCAATATTTTGCCAAGAAGCTTTGCGTGAAATGTGATGTAGAAGCTTGTGTGTTGTCATGATGAAGTTGCCAATCACATGGTGCCCATAGATGCAGCCTTCTGAAATATACAAGTAATTTCTGTGAGAGAATGTTCAAGCTTAACACAAAATTGGATGCAGATTTGTTGCTCTACTCACTTAGTCATTTTGAATGTGATGCCCACACAGTACACATGTTCACTCAATGGCATTTACCATACCCACTGACTAGTGCAGTGAAGTCATCATTGTTCATGCATGCACATTCCGGTCCACTCTCTTGGCTGCCATGTCACATTGATGTTGTGCAGACCATTATTATATTAACAATGGCTGGACTTTTTCTGGACAGACCCCTTGTACATACATACTTTTTATTTCCCCCCCCCACTGTATGGTTGCCGTTCACCTGTCTCCAGCCAAGAACCTGGCTGGAGACCTGGTTTGCAACCTGGTTCTGTGCCTTGGCTAGGGAATCGAACCAGCGACCTTTGAGTTCGCCGGCCTGTGCAATTGTACATATATACTTAAACACATTTACTGATCACACAATTGCTCTATTTCTTTCTACTGCTCTTTTTATTTCCCCCACATCAATCCAATTTTTATCTTCATTTTCTTCTGCCACATTTGGTAATTTCCTTTCTCCTCCAATGCATAAATAACATTGAGAGTTAATAAACATATACTATAGTTACTAAATATAGGGGCTTAATAAACATGGAATTAGAAGTAATAAGTAACCAAAATTCAACCTCTTGCCTTACCACTTACTGAAGCCAAACATTGTGAAAATTTTGTATTTCCTTAAGTCTCATTTGTTTAAATAATAATAGGCAATAATAGATTCTATCATTATGAGGATTATATGAGTGAATACACATAAAACATTTAGTACATGAACAGAGACAGAATACATTAAATTCATGTTATTATCAATATTATTATTTATAAGTGTAAGTATATACCTTGTACATAATACCTTATCTTACAGGTTCACAGTTTCGTGAAGTATAAAATGAGAATATTAAAATAGAGTATCTTTAATCTGGTTCTCAGCTATACAATTCTGCATCTACACTATATAGGCTACGTGCTTAAATGGGCATGTTTGAATATATAAACATATGATATAATCTATATTATCTTCTAAATTAAACAATGACATTAATAAAATTATACCAGTTTATCATGCTCATTATACATGAATAATAGCTTTCTTTTCTAACAACAATTTTCTCCAAAGAGAATCACATAATAATAATTCATGGCAGTTTACTTTTAAAGTTCTGTATTTTGTAAGATTTATACTTTCATAATATGTTTATATTTTCTTCCCTTGCCCTTTGGATGCAGAGACTCTCTAGGTTCTCATTGTACAACTATCAATATGTTAGCACTAGTGCACTGTATCATATTCTGTAGTAAAAAAAGATTATGATAAAAAAAATCCTAAAAATCTTTCAATGGAAAATTTGTGATGTAAATGAGGCACAACCATATAATGAAATATTATGTAGCCCTTAAAAATGATGAGGCAGCTCTCTGAGTACATATATGAATACATCACTAAGACATGTTATTGTGAAAATGGAATAAGGCACAGACAGTTATGAATAAAGTATGATATTTGTGGAGGAAAATGATGTTTCCATGTACATGTCTACATAGTCCTACTAACTGTTATTACCTTTAAGGGAGGAAATTACTTTTCTAGAAACAAGAAAGGGAGAGAGGGAGACTTATTTTTGTTGATCCTTATCAAAATGAATTCATAAGCACATGGTTTAACTTTGTATTTTCTATCTCCTTGGATACATTTTTTGCCACAAGTACTCTTGCTATATTTATCAACCAAATAACAGATGACTTTTGTTTAAGCTCATTATTGCAGCAGAGAGAAGAAGAAAATAGATGTATGCCTGAGGAAATGGAGGCAATTGAGAGTGAAGAGCAAGGAGATTTAAAATGACTCCTAAGTACATTGAGAAATAGATTGTTTATGGTGCAATTAACTAAGATACAGAAAGGAAGGAAGGATAACGTGACACTAGTGTAGAATTTCTCTGAGGAGGGACCTTACTGGAACAAGGTGGTTCAGACAGTAGCCTGCCACCAGGTGGCATCATCAACCCAAGACAGTTTGGCTGTTGTAGGTTAGTAGTGGTTACTATGGGTTAGTGGGTTTAGTAGGAGGATGCAAAAATGAAATGGCTTTCAGATCAAGAAATAGAAAGCAATGTATGAGTAACTATTCAAAAGCTACTATAGCAATAAATACACATGTAACAACTCAGGTCTTATATTGATAGTGCTTCTTAGGAATATTATATTATGTGATTATATATATATGTGTGTGTGTGTGTGTGTATATGTGTGTGTGTTGTTTAAGGCTTGCTTTAAAAGCTATTTTCCTTAATGTTAATATGCATATTGTGACTTCTGGAAAAAATTTTCTCTATAAGTTTTGTCAGCAAGATAAAACAAAGTGAACTGTATATTAAAACAGTTTTTTAGTTGCACTAAAATTTGAGTTGAATGATCTGGGAAGCTGAAACTTCAGGGAAAGCAAAAAACAAAAACAAAAACAAAAAAAAACAGGCCTCTCTCTGATAAGGTGTCAATCAGGCTCATTGTGTCAATAATTGACTGATCAGTGAATGCCTATATACCCACAGACACATTTTCTTTAGCATGCTGATCTCAGAATATTGTTAGGCAGTGATGTCTGATGGCACCTATATTAGTTTGAAATGTGATATCAAAAATATCCATTTTAGAGCCCTGGCTGATGTCTTATGGGGTAGATGCTGGCCTGCGAACATGAAAGTTGCTGGTTCAATTCCCAGCCAGGGCACATAACCAGAGCTCCCCAGCTCTGTAGCTGGAGGCAGGTGAAAGGCAACCATATATTGATGCTTCTCTCCCTCTCTGCCTCTCTCCCTTCCCCTCTTTCTGGAAATAATAAATAAAATTTTTTTAAAAAAAGAAAATATTATTATATAATCTAAATAAATGTGAATTGTTCCTCTGTTCTCTATCAACTCTATTTATGTGGTTAAAATTTTAAAATATTATATATATATGTATATACATGTATGTATACATGTATATAAAATATACATGTATTTTATATAGGGAAGAACCTTGTGAAATTACCTATTTAAGATTATTTTCTGATTACCTACCTTGTGCCAAGTTCGGTGCATACACCAATAATAAGATGATGAAAAATATACAGTCTCAACCTTCACCATGTATGATTATGGAAAAGTAAAATATTTGGGATTACATCCAACTAGCACCCCCAACATGTTGCTTGTTGATCTTGTAACACTGACAAATTAATTAGCTTTTTAAATTAATTAAATCAGTTTTATTGTTATTCTATTACAGTTATGCCAGTGTTTCCCCCTTTGCCCTCCTCTGCCCATCCCACACCCCGCCATAGTCAGTTCCCACAGTGTTGCCCATGTCCATGAGGCATTCATATATGTTCTTTGTCTAGTCCCTTTCCCTTATTTCCACCATTATTCCCCATTTATCAAAAAATATGGAGAATTTTCCATGTGCCTACTATAGCTTAAGGTGTTGGGCAAACGGGAGTAAATAAAACAAAATTCCTTGACCTTAAGGAACTCACCTATCTATTTCTTCATCAGATAAATAACATAATAATAACAATCTCACTGTAATAAAAGTTGAATGAAAAAGAAACAAAACAGAGAACAAATGTAGGAAACAAATTAGTTCCAAATAAAGAGCAATTCTCTTCTTTGATTTATGGACCTTTAGATATGTTTTTGTACAGTCTCCTTTTGTGAGAAGAAAAGGTCTGTCTTTCCTGGCTTTGTATTCACAGTAGGGACTCAATTGAAGTGTATCAAGCTGTTATTATTTTTTATTTGGAGAAATGGTAAGAAATAACACTGGAAAGTTAGACAAGAGAAAACTTGTCTCACAAATGGAGGAATCTAGACTTAGTTCTGTAAGCAGTGAGGAATCACTGAAGCATTTTAATGCAATATGTTAGGGGTTCATGTTTACACTTTAGAAAAATAACTATGTCAGCAGTTAAAGTCAAGAGAGAAAAGAGGGGAGGAAGTGAAGAAAGGGGGAAGCAAACATTTTTTATCACCTACAACTTACTGTATATATAGCTATGTTATATTACATTTTATGTAACAATTTACTTCAATCTTCCCAGTAGCAATATTACTATATTCATTTTACAGGTGAAAAAACCTAGAATCAAAGATGCCAAATATATTACACAAGGTCAAACAGTTAGTATAACTAGTATATAACTCTGTTTTGTGTAACTATAAAACTTGCGGTGTCTCCAACATAAGGGGTCACAAACGAAGGAGGGTTGCAAAATGTGGTTTGGAGGAGTGGAGATTAGGATAGATGGAAAGTGGATGCTTCGTCTACATAATTTTTTCACAAAATTTGACCCTAAAAAAAAAGCAATGGAGTAGAGGCAATAATTCTTTAACTTGCTGAGTTAAATATTTTACTAACAGTATTTATTTTATTTTATTTATTAATTTATAAAAGGCCTTGAAAGACCAGTGAAAGTTTTATTTTTATTTTAGCTTTTACCAGAGATTAATATGCAAGTTTATGGGCCAAATTTAACCTACCCTCTGTTTTTCTAAGTAAAGTATTATTAGAATAAGACCATACTCACTTATGCGAGTCTATGGCTCATATTTGTATAATATGTGTGGATGCTTCTGCACTACATTGACAATGGTAAATAGTTACATTAGAGACCTAACCTAAAGTATTTCTATCTGGTCCTTTACAGGTATAAATAAGGTGGATAGGTTTGCCTACCCATCTTATAGAAAAAGAAATAGATTTGTTTAAAGTTTTCAGCAAAAGGAAATGGCCTATGTGGAATATATAAAATGGTATATGCATTTTATACATTCAGTTCATGCAGGATAAACTCATAAGGAATAATGCTGCTATTGCAGGAAAGAAGTGATGGAAACCTCCCCAAGGTGGGAATAGACAGAAAGAATAGCTTTGGTCTCGGGAACTGATGAAATGCAGGAGTTGGGGCGAATAGCAAACACTGATCCAAAAGATAGGAGAATGAGTGCAGAAGTAGGCAAGTCAAGGAAAAATAACAGTGTAAAGAGAAATGGAGAAACTTATTTTAGAAATATGTACTATATTAATTGTGGCATAATGAAACAATATAGACTTCACATCTGAGAAACCTGTTTTGACTCCCAGCTCCCCTAACTGTATGCATGTGGCACTGGCAACATGACCTTTCCCTATCTGTTTCCTTATCTGTAAAATAAGAATGACGATATTTGTCTTTAAGACTTTTGGTGAGGTCAAAATAAGATGTCACATCATTAACATTGTGCTTGAAATGTATTAGGCAATTGTAGCCATAATAAGCTATTATATTTGTGTTATAATTATAGCTATAATAAACTGTTATCATTGTTCATAAAGTTATATTTTACAATACTATAAGAATTAGGACAACACTGCGAATATTATATTAAAATAGATTTCATTTTCATTGGTGTCAAAAGTGAAACTTAGCTTGCGTTTGGCTTATTCCTTATAATAATTTCATCATCTTTTTAATTCTTCTCTAATAGACAGATAATTTTTCATGTATGTGCCTAAGTACAAAATTTTCTAGCATAACATCAATTTCCTTGTCATTGAAGAATAAATTTAAATGACTCATTACCATTACAGAATTATTTACTGTGATTGGTATAATTTTAATGAAATTTTAGGATGTGATTAGATTATTCTCTTAGTATTCCCATTTCAACTTTATTTATTTATTTATTTATTTAGGCATTTAAACAAATATATATTTTATTCATTATTTTCAGAGAGAAGGGCAAGGATTGAGGAAGAAAGGGAGAGAAGCATCAATGTATGGTTGCCTTTCACCTGCCTCCAGCTGGGGACCTGGCTGGAGACCTGGCTTGCAACCTGGTTATGTGCCCTGACTGGGGAATCAAACCAGCAATCTTTGGGTTCACAGGTTGGCACCAATCTACTGAGCCACTACTTTTATTTTTATTTAATGATTCAACCTCACTATTTTTTTTTTCTACAGCTAGCTCAGGGCATAATAACATTGGCATAACTATCTACCTAGTCACCCAAGAATTTTCCCAGATAACCTTTTACTCTTTGCTGTTCTAATCCTTATTGACCATTCTATATGAGTTCTATTCTGAAAGTATAGAGCCAATGTCAATATAATTAACAGTTTCATGGCCAATAGTTTCAGGACAGATCTGTATTTTTTATATATTACCAATGAATTGAATACCAAAATAAAAATTAAATAAAGCAAAATGTAAATGTTAATGAAGAGGTATTATGAACACATGAGTTGTCATAATGTCCACTTGAGAGACTTATACAATATTACACAACCAAAAACATGTACTCTCCCCCCAACGTACACTATACGAACCAATATCAATATAATTAAAACATTATATGGCTCAATACTTTTAGGACACACCTTGTATAATCAAGCTTGGCTATGAAAGTTTTAGGAAGTAAAAAAGAATACACTTTTTTCTACCTGACTTACAATTGAATTGAGAATTAAATAAAGAGGTCAAATAGTTTGAGTATTTATGAAAGCTAAGTTTGGCTTAAATGCAAATAAATAAACCTTATAATACATTAGTCACCCCTAATCCATGGGGATTATAAGTCCCTCAGTGCATGCCTGCAACTATGGATAGTACCAAACCATATATAACTATATATAACTATATATATATATATATAGTTATATATTATATATAACTATATATATATATATATAAAGTTATGTGAATATGTTCTCTGTTTTTGATAACTGATCTGATCATTGTGATGGCTACTAAGTGACTACCAGGTGGTGATATATATGGCATGAATACCTAGACAAAGAGATGAATCATGTCCTGGGTGGGACAGAGCAGGATAGCATGAGATTTCATCATGCTCCTCAGAGCAGTGCACATTTAAAAACTGACAAAATGTTTATTTCTGAAAATTTGCACTTAATGTTTTTGGAGTGTAGTTGACCTTAGGTAACTGAAACAACAGAAAGCTAAACTACTGTACTTCCTAAGCATCTCCAGAACCTTAAGGGTGAAAGTCCAAGAGTGTTAACTTAGCAAAAGTTTATTCGCAGGGAAATATTAAGAGTAGGGAGTAAAGGTCTATCTACATCAGTTAATTCTTATAACTCTTGAAATCAGATATTGGAAAGTAGAAGAGAAGATAGCTAAGTGAAAGTCATTCTGAAGCAAAGAATGTAGCAAGTGTTTATCCCAATCTGCTTTGATATTATTTCTCTTAAAATCTTTTTTCCTTTTTTCTCAAAAAATGTTAGTTTTTTAAACCCTTTTTTATTGTGTTTCCTTTGACATGTATCCTCTTAAGCTGTAAGCATTTTTAGTTGTCCTAAGTTTTGAAGTTAGTCTGCACCATTGACATTGTTATTTATTTATTTTTGTCAATCTTTAACTCTAATGCACACATGATTTAAATTATAGCACGATTTAACCTTGCTGGGTACTCTGGCTCACTGAGCATTCATAGGCTTGGTATACATATGCATTGTTGTCTGTACCACATTTTGGTTGATCTTTTTAAGCATTTTGCACTGTGTTTAAGTTTAGTGCTCAACTCTGTTAATTTTAAAACTTCATTAGTGTACAGGTTGGATTTATATTTAGTGATTCATTTACCTAATACATACCAAAAAGGATAATTACATAGGCAAAGTTATAGTCTTTTTATTTTATCAAATAAGAATAAGCATCTTCAAAAAATGATACTTGTGTTTTCAAGTCTCCTTCAATTGAGTATAATAGTCAGTATGATAATGCAATGAATGTTAACTCAATTTATGTCATTATTCTACCTTGTTTCACATAAGGTACCAAATAATATGTGGTACTGTCCGCTTTCTGGCATCCTGCTGTGAATTTACTCAGAGCCTGGTATTTTAATTTTGTTTAAAATCTTGACTCTGCTACTGGCCTTCAGGACATTGGCAACTTGCTTCACTTTACTAAGTCTATCATTATTCATCTTTATAAAATGAGGATGGTATAAACCTCATGAGGTTGCTAGAGAATAAAATGAGAGTTTATTCTTAGTATAGGTCAAGTAATTTACATAGTGCTTAACTTATATAAAATACTCTCAACACATACTAAACTCTGTAACTTCAATATTTACTCTACCAGTTTTTTTAAAAAGATTTTATTAATTATTTTCAGAGAGAAGGGCAGGGAGGGAGGAAGAAAGGGAGAGAAGCACCAATGTATGGTTGCCTTTCACATGCCTCCAGCTAAGGACCTGTCTGGAGACCTGGGTTGCAACCTGGTTATGTACACTGACTGGGGAATCGAACCAGCGACTTTTGGGTTTGCAGGCTGGCACCAATCCACTGAGCCACACCAGCCAGGGCTACTCTCCCAGTTTTAATGCCAATATAGACAATACTATATTGATGATACTTGTTTAATGAAAAGCAGAATGGTCTTAGAGATGCCAGGAATCCCTTATATGATAAATCATTCAGACTATATGTATGGAGTTTGAAATGGTGAATGCACACTGGGTTCTAAGTACAAACTCCAAAAATAGAAGATAGAATAGAGAAAGAGAAAAATAATACTTGCTAGAGGTTTTTATATAGGAAACTACTCGTAAAATAGCTGGTCTCATATCTATACTTTACCCAAGCCAGGGAATTACTTCATGCTCATCTGCTGTGCATTGATTTAGTTAAAACTCTTTGAGGAATGCGAAACAAAACTACATTTTGCTATATCAAGTAAAATTGAGTGGGACAGAAGATACTATAAGGATAAGAGAGTAAATCCACTGTTGTACAAGATTATGAAGTGAGGTACTGTCACACCTCATGGAAAAAAAATTAAGTCCTCAACTGAACTACTCCCTCTCTTTCAGAGACTACATGGTCTCCAGTTTTTGTCCTCTTCTTTCTCCCAGTCCACCCTCTTCAACCCCTCTCATTCCTTTCTTTTCTTCTCTCTTTTCTCTCTCTCCTCTTCTTCTTCTTCTTCGTTTTTTTTTTTTTTTTTTTTTTGCTGCCTCTTTTGCTTCCTTCCCCCCATTTCTCCCCACCCCTCAGCCCATCAACATTTTTCACTTGCACTTGGTTCAAAATGCAGTCTTCAAATAAATATGTCTTTTAATTCATTACCCAAGAACAATTGTCTCAGCCTTTTACGATTTTACTTATACTTTCTAGAGAGGATCTAGTTTGGACCAGATTATTTGTATTAGCCAATGGATTAGCCTTCCTAGCTGTGAAGTAGAACAGTTGGGTTTTGCTCATGTAATATCTATATTCAGCTTCTCCTCTAGAGGCTGTATGAACAGGTTCATTGGGAAAGTATCAGTCATTTTCTCAGCACATTGCACAGAATCTGGAATGTAGTATTTGCTCAATAAATGTCTGCTAACTAAATTAATGACAACACTAAATTCATAGCTTATTTTAATAAAAATCTCAGCTTTACTGATAGTAGATAGCCAATATGTGTCATGTATTTATCATTAGGCAAGTATTTATTATTCACATTCCATTTGTTCACTGTAATTCTCACAACAGTCCTATGAGAAAATCAGGAGCAGAGAGGTTAATTAACATGTCCAAGGAGCTAAACTACAGAGCTATTTAAGAGTAGAGCCAAGTCTATGCATTGGGTGCATTGACTCTAGCATCCACTCTTTACTTCCATTCTAGGCTATCTCTAATCCTGTGCTTATCAGACACTATAAAGTCAGTCTATATTAACTTGTGCCATTACTGGTATTTTTTAGTTTTTTTGGTAGTTGTTAAAAAATATAAGAGAACAAAATTTTAGAGTACCAAATTAACAGACAAGAAGAAAGTCAGAGTGTCCTGGTATGCAATGCAAATGCATGGCTAACTTGTAAACTTTGTTCTTAAAAAACTGGGTTATTTTTTCTTCTTTTTCTGTCCTTTGCCTGGTTATGAATACCTCTTTTTTTGTCTTTTTCCTTATCCATCTTTTTCCTTTTAATATACATTTCAACTATATCCATTTAAATGTTCTATATAATGGCTGCTCTTATTTTAGGAACCATTTCTACTCAATTCTCAATTTCAATTCTGTTGGCCTGAAACCAGAAAATTTCAATGCATCCTAAAAGGATAATAAGTGAATAGAAGAGAAAGAATGTAGCCCATTAGAGGAAAGGCTTTTGTGCAACAAAGAACAAGCCCCAACTCAAAACATTATGTAAAATACAAAGATAATAACATGAAATTAAAATTACAATATAGGTCAAAGTGAAATTAGGTTATTAATCAAAGCAAAACAAACTAACAGATTTTTTAAACTAAACTAGTGCATTTTTTAGAAATGGTAATACTCCCTGATGTAGGGGAGGCATAATAGTGGAGGAGGAGAGTCTTCCTAGAAAACAATATGATATCCATTAAGATCTTTAACATATTTATTCATTTCTCTTTCAAAAAACTATATTCTAAGGAAATCATTTCAAGGGTGGCATAAGTTTGTGTACAATGCCACTCATCATGTTATATTCATACAAATTAAACCAGTGATCGTTTAAGTGTTCAATAATGAGGGAATGTTAAATTAGAGATCATAGGTGTAAAATACTATACTACTATTAAAATGATGTTTACTAAAACTATTATAATTGTTAAAAACCACTAAGGTGATGATTATAAAAATTATTCTAGAGCTACACATAAATGCAGTTACATGCACATTCAAAATCAAGAAGAGATGAAGCAAGTACTAATATTTGTAGTATTTATCTCAGAGTAGTAGAATTATCTATAAGTTTTACTTTATATTTTGGCATTCCAAATTTCATATAAACAAGCTGGTTTATATGAGGGCAACATTCTCTCATTAGAATCCGAAGGAGTCTCTCTATTCCATGTCTTCTTACTACAGATAAGCCCAGAGATGTGCTTGCCAATTTATCCTAGGAAGAGACTTGTTCTTGGTATTTGGCCCTAAATTTTATGGTTCTAAGTTAAAAGAAACCTGAGGTTGCTTATCCTACATGTAAAATAAGAGCTGTAAAATAGCAGCAAACACGACCTTTGAAATGAACTCCTAAGATGAAATTCTTTGGGCAGGTGTTTTGGAAAAAATTAAAAACCTCAGCTTTTTTCCTTTCCATGTAGAGAAAAACTATTTCTTCCCCACTGTGTTTCTCTTCCCTGTGTGTTTCCCTTACTACTCACACAGAACATTTCTGATACTCTGGTCAGCAAATATGAGGTTTTCTCCCACAACAAGCAATATTCTGTGATACCAGCTGGGTGTTCTGCAATTGAACTCAATTCTCACACATCTACTCAGAGGTAATGTCAGATCCCGCAGGTTATGGGCTCAGTCCTGCAAGACTGGCCCCATGCCTCTACATGTATATTTAAGAGTCTGGTTGCAATCCCAGGTTATTACCTGGACTTCAGACCAATTAGCTATAAGCTGGAGGTTCTAATGATACCCATCTTGGGTCCAATCAATTTGCTAGAGTGGCTCTCAGAAACTCAGGGAAACAGTTACATTCACTATTTTTTTTAAAGATTTTATTTATTATTTTTAAAGAGAAGGGAAGGGAGAGAGGCAGAGAGGGAGAGAGGCTTCAATGTATGGTTGCCTTTCACCTGCCTCCAGCTATGGATCTGGCTGGAGACCTGGCTTATAACCTGGGTATGTGCTCTGGCTGGGAATCAAATCAGCAACCTTTGGGTTTGCAGGCCAGTGCCTTATCCACTGTGTCACCAGCCAGGGCCCACATTTACTAATTTGTGATAAGAGATGGCAAAGAATACAGATGAACAGCCTGGTGAAGAGATACACAGGGCAAGGTCTGGGAAAGTCCCAAGCATAGGCACTTCTGTCCCGGTGTAGATGAGTTCATCAACCTGGGAGCTCTCTGAACCCCCTACTATTGGGATTTTATGAAGGCTTCCTCACATAGACATGATCAATTGTTAACTATTTCCTGCTCTTTTCCCACCTCTGGGGGATGAGGGGTCAGGCTGAGAATTCCGAGCTCCTAGCCATGGCTTTGTCCCCACCCAACAGCTATCTAGAAGCCAGCCCAGAGTCACCTCATTAACACAGAAGGTGCTCCTAGGGCTCTTGTCACTTAGGCATTTATGACAGTTTAGGAGCTCTGTGTCGAGGACAGGGACAGAGACCAATATATATTTTCTATTATGTCACAGCAGCATAGGGACAAATGTTTGTATCCGATTCATTCCCTCTCCCCTTTTCCTGTTGGGAATAAGAAATCTCTCTATTTTGGATGATTGTTTTGCTGATAATTATGAAAACAAGTAATAGAATCAATGCAATATATAGGAATGAAGAGAGACTCAAAAATTGATACATGTTTAAAATAAGCTTAAGATGAAAATTAACCTAAGGTAGGAAAATATTTTAAATAATTATTAGAAATGAGGAAATTAAAAAAAAAGTGTAGGAAGTTTCTGTACTTTCTCTGTAAGGCTGAACATTAAGTTTTTAAGATTTGTATTGGTAAATTCCTGCATTTCCTCTCAAAAAGGGAAATCACTAAGCCATGAATTAGGAGCTATGAAGTTCAATTATATTTTAAAATATATTATCAGAATGTGTGAAAACAATGAATAGTTTTTGTATTTGTATTGTTTAACCAAAGACAATCCATTATTTATCACATCATTTAATTATTATTAAAAATAGAATAGATAATATGTTGTTGACACATTTATAAAATACTGATACTGAGAACTGGTTTATTTTAAGTATGTTTGTAGTGACACTCATTGACTGATTAGCTGAAAGTTTGATTCTACCTACAAAGTAAAGGGTTGTTTTATAGATATAAAAAGATTGATAGCTACTTGTATCTATATTTGTTTTTGCTAGTGGAGCTTGTTAATTATTTTTGTCAGTGTGTTGTTTTGCTTAACTTGTGAATCATAAGTTAATACAGTCCTTACTCCATTTTTTGTCACTGTCATTGCCAACACCTGAAGTTGAAGCTGGCACCACACAGTTCCAAAACATTGTTGATCCTTATAAAGACATATTGGAATTAATTATTGGGACTGATAGTTATTTTTGTGAATGCAGTAGTCAAAAAACTGGCTTTTAGTTTGATATTCAATGAACTGTATTTAGTTTGCAATCTCCTCTGTTACATATAGTTTTTGACTACTGAAACCTGTCAGATTATACTTGCCTTGTCAGTTACTAATAATGAGACTCAGAGATAGTAGCTAATGTTAAGCTAAGAGTTTATTTAGAAATCTTTCCTTGATATGAGAAGAATTATTTGTTCTGCAAATGTATAAATTTCTGGAAGCTTAGTACTCACTTATTTGTCTTTTATCTGATGCCTATTTAATATAAGTATATGTAATAAATTAATAAAATTCCAGGGAGACATGTGTATGATTTTTGGTCATTTGTTAGCATTAGCATCTCAGAAATTCTCAGTTTAGGATATGGACAATATATATTTGAGATATATTTTTATTTTCATTTTTACCAAGACCTATTATTTATCTTTCCAGAACTCTCTTCCTTTGATATTAGGGGACAGTATCACTTAACTGTTTGAAAGTATCATTTAATTTAAGGAAATATAGGCATTTTTGCTCTAGGATGAATTCTGATAAGGTAGGAAAATTAACTAAGTATAGTTGTATGTAAATATATTTAAAAAGTTACTATAATTGAGGTAAACTGATCCGATTACAGTGAAATTGGTAGCAATGACAGTTTGGAAAGAGGTAAATTCAAAGCTTCAGGGAGGGTGATTAAGTTAGCCATGTGTAGGGATCAATTTCTCCTTTTTACAAAAAGAGAAGAGGTGACATTCTTTGCTTCTCTTCTCTGAGTCATATGTCTCTTTCCTTCATTGCAGAAACTTGTTAAAAACAAGGATGCCTTCCACTTTGGCATACACTAAATGAAAGTTTAATGCATTGAAGTTATTGAAGTAGGAGAAAGGGGAGGCAAAATGCTGATATAAAAGTTAAGGTCATATTTAACTAGAGTCCTAATGGAGCTCCACTATTGATTGTAAGTGATCAAAATGGGACTTTGAAGATCATAAGTTTGAAACAGATTGATGTGTTTCCAGCTATATCTAAGCGGGCTGCTCTGGTTCTTGCCTGACTGTAACAACACTTGTGGCCAATGGAAAGTGGAGAAAAGGAAGACAGATTTAATAAATACTCAAATTATTTATTAACTTTGTACTATTTTGGATAAATTAGAACCAAGAAATGATAAAATGTTAAAAAGGGATTTTATTTTTATGAATCCAAAGGGGCTGTATAATTAATGTTATGGAGAAGTTGGAAATAAAATTATAATGAGACAACAAAATGAATGCAATGGGAATGACAGAGTATGGAGAAAAAGGGTAGCCTTTCTGGTTAGAAAAATCTGAGTTCAAGTTCATACTTTCTTCTGGTTATTATGACCTTTGCATTTCTCAGGTTTTGTCTCCAAAATGAAGGAAATATTAATAGTTTATTTATAGAGTTATATCATGATGACTGAATGTGATAATACATGTTTTAGGTTTTAGTAATTGCTAGGATTAAAGATCCTGAAACCCATTTACTAACTCAAGTAAAATAGGGTTATATTTTTAAAAAGTAAATAGAAATTAATAGCTAATAAAGAAAAGTATAGCCTATCTCATAAAAATTTGAAAGTTACTGTGACTCTTCCCTTCATCTCTTTCTACCTGGGGTCTCCTGATCTATCATGAACTAATTTATCTGATTTCTCTGCTATTCTTTATGATGTTCATTGACTAAGAGTAAAAAATAAAACCTGTTTACAAAGGGATTATACAACAAGGACTTTATTGTATTATAAAGTGAAAAGTTTGGAGGTAGAACACATCCAGGGTTGGTAATTTAACAGTTCAATTATGTCATAGATTCAGCTTCTTCTTTTTATGCTTCTCTATTTAAGCTTGCAAGCTTATCCTATTTTAAACCAGCTCTTCCCAGGTCCATAGACATAACTGGGTCTCAAGCATAAGCTATCTTCAAGAAGAAAAGGGGTGTTTTTTTCATGCACAATTCTTTTTAATTTTTTATTTTCATTTTTATTTATTTAAATATTTTATTCATTATTTTTAAGAGAGAAAGGCAGGCAGGGAGGAAGAAAGGGAGAGAAACATCAACGTATGGTTGCCTTTTTACCTGCCTCCAGCTACAGACCTGGCTGGAGACCTGGTTTGCAACCTGGTTATGTGCCCTGACTGGGAGTTGAACCAAGAGATCTTTGGGTTTGCAGGCTGGCACCTGTCTACTGAACCACCAGGCAGGGCTAGCACAATTCTTTTTAAGAGCAAAGACAACTAATTAGTTATATTTCAGCAATAATTTTATTTATCAACCACAGAGCATTACACAAAAATTTTAAGTTACTCATGAAATATTCAAATGGAAATACATTGAAGATACAAAAAGTATAAAATCAGAGGTAAGTTTAGAAAAATTTGAGTTTAAGATTTACTTTTTTGCTAAATTAGAAATTATAGTCTGTGTAAACCATTTAAATATGTAGATATTTATTTAAATACCTTATTAAAATTGTAATAGTTGGTATAATAAACATGAAATTGAATGAACAATATATATTTTTAAATCTCTCACTCAAGGTAGTTAGAAATAAACACAACTAATAATGGTGCAAAGCAAAATATACGTGTCAGAGGAGGAGTCAACAACATCTACTTTAATACAAGGGAAGGAATTGAGAATAATCTCATAAAAAACTGATACTTGACTTCTACAGGTTGGGATAGGAAGGCTACACATGTGATGGAAACAAAGTACATGGAAAAACAGAAAAACACTGACCTTGCACATAGCAGTGTTTTCCATACAAGCATAATGTTAAGGGATTATGGGAAGTTTGATTTTATAAGAATGATGAAAATAAAATAATTTTTAGGTTGGATTTTCATTATGGAATGCCCTGAGAATTGGACTAAGAAGTTTCAACTGTACAGTTGAAAGGCAGAAACCATCAATTATCTGAAGGCAGCAACATGGGCTTTGGGAAAAGGAGCTCATTGTTAGTATGTTGGGAACTTGGAGCCCTGGAGGCTCTGTAATTGTCCGAACAAATTAATCATTTCAATCAGAGTCAAACAGGAACAAAAGTAAGAGCTCAATTCCATGAGACAGATCCAAGTTGTGAAGATATAAACTAATTGCCTGGATATAAGAAAAATGTACCTGAAAAATTTAAACCTGAGGAACTGGAACAAAGGTAACCAATGAAAATATGATAGAAGGAGAAGAATTATTTTTGGAAGATGCAATGAGTTTAGGTTTGTATTCAGTGAATTTAAGGTATCAGCAGGACTTTAGTTACAAGCATTTGAGAGATTCAGGTCTAGAATTTGGAAGAAAATTTTGCCAAACTAAGAGATTTACATGCCATCAAATAAGGTCAAAGCAATTCATGAGACTTCTAAAAATTGGGTTACTTCCTCATAATAGATATTATTGTAACAACATCATCTTATATTTACAGTTTCTGCATGAATTTGCATGTCTTATCTTAATTGGTTCAATCAGAAATATGTCTCAAAGGCATTAGTGTCATTGTTTTATAGTTTGTGACACTGATGCTCAGAGGGGTTAGACAACTTGCCCCAAATCAAGCAATCAGAAAGCAGATAAATCTGAGTATTTTTGCTTGTTTTTCAATTCAAAATATCACCTTTAGTAATTTATAATTAACTGATGTTAGTACAAAATCTTTAGGTTCTAAAATATCATTGTTAAATAAGTGAAGTGAATGCATACAGATAATAGCCAATTGTAATGTTAAGAAATTCTATATATAATTTAAAAATCTAAAGATCTTTGCTGTTCTCTAAATTCCTTCAAATTTTGAATCAAAATTTGTTCATTTAGATTTTATATGGTATCAGGATAAAATGGATTGTTGAGAGAATTCTCTGATAAATGTATAACCAAATTGCCATGAACAGAGACTTAAAATGTAGAATCTGTGCATACCAGCAGTTGGAAAAGTAAACCAAATATTTCATAGATTTTACTAAAAATACAAATTTTATAAGTCCCTTATTGAACAATTGCATACATTTTAATTAAAAAACAATAGAATCACTTTGCTTTTACATTGCATGTTTCCAAAATCCCGAAGGGTTAGAATCACAATAGTACATCTATCTATTGTATGTTCAATATTAATTTATTTATAAGAACATATTGCCTCCTGTTTGCTCATGTGCATCTTAAGTTGGTGTTTACAATTTTACTACTCAATCAGCAGATGCCATTTTTAATATTTTGCTTAAATATTATTAATCCCTTGGGTTTCTAATTTATGAACCATGTACTTGCAGATGTATATGCATATAAACACACATATACATATGGTAGGGCATTTGTTTTTTTAAAAAGCATATTTTACATGTTACATATGTTTATATGTATGTGTATATATGGCATTTGTTTCTATAAATGAAACCACATTTTCTGTACCTTTCCATTGGAGATGGCCCTTCTTTACTACAGAAGGCCGTAATTGTAGGTTGTAATAGCAGTGTGTGGGCAACAGGACTGTTAATTTAGCAAATATTATTAGATTATAAATATTCATTAAATTTGTATTTAAAGAGCAATTCAATTTTGTAATGGTTGCAGCCAGAAAAAGCCCTAATTAAAGGAATTAACTAGGACTTGTAAAAGTGAACAGGGATTTGTGAGCATTTGGAAGATGTACTTTTCTCAACAGGAGAAAAATACGTCCTGTGGAGCTTGCAGTATATTTGCCTGTATGCCAGGTAGAAAAAGAATGGAAGATTTCAAGTACTCAGGGCACAGGTGAGTGAAGATGTGTTGTTCAAGTTAGCAAAAGACATCTTGCAGATCACATCATACCTAGGTTTTTCCTTGGTGAATATTCATCTTTTTAAAGATCTTATTATCAATATTAAAGACTCACATGTAACCCTAGTATAAAGTTAAACCCAGTTAAACAAGAGTAATCTGACTATGGAAACTGTTTTCCATGATCAGAGTGGTGTTTCTTTTCTTCTCAGTTACCTTCATATTATTCCTGGCAAAAGCTACAGAAATAGACACTTGGAGGCCATTTTTTAGCTTATTTCCCTACTTTTCTTTATCCTCCTTTAGAAAATACCAGTGGCCTCTTTAATTCTGGACTTAATGAAGCAGTGATGTCTCTTTCACTTCTGTCTTTTGTTTCAGTTTTCCTTCCTAACCTACCATACCCATGTTCATGAGCCAAATGTGGTGGCTGAATAGAATTCTGTGGACTACTGTTTCCACAGTAGCTACTGAACTGAATCCAGATAGGGTAGTTTTGACTTCAGAGGTAAATGGGTGTTATTAGTTGTTGTTGTCCTTCTCCATATGGTAGAAATACAGGCTTAGTTTATTAAAATTAAACCCAGCTTCAGGAACCCATCTCAAATAATTAAAATTCTAGTCATTTAATCTCAATTTTAATGTCCCATGAGGTTTTATTTTTTAAACAAATTTAAACATTTTTATTTTTTATTTTTAGAGAGAGGGGAAGGGAGAATGGCAGAGAGGGAGAGAAACATCAATGTATGGTTGCCTTTCACTGCCTCCAGCTACAGAACCAACTGGAGACCTGACTTGCAACCTGGTTATGTGCCCTGGCTGGGAATCGAACCAGCGACCTCTGGATTTGCAGACTGGAGCCTTATCCACTATGCCACCAGCCAGGGCTTCCATGAGGTTTTTGTCTTGATTAATCTATCAACAATATATTTTATTTACTTTTATGTCTCTCTTGGTAATCAGCCTTCAATTTACTCATTGCTTATACTCAAATTAGTTTTGAAATCAATAATTTAGGTTCTTAAAATTAGTTTTAAGCAAATAACTTAAAACTTGGAAATATTTTGATATGAATACTATGTGCTAACTGTCCTGCTAACGTAAGTAATGACTATTCTTATTAACACAAATCTATTTGTCCCCCATTTCATAAATATTTTATCTTGGCAAGGAAATGTTGTAGGACACTATTCTACTTTTAAATGCACAGCATAGCTCTTTTTGAAGCAGACTTTCTAGCTGAGGATAACTATAACTCTCCTAAAACTTCTAATTACTTATGGGACTTGTCCTTATGAAAAAATATTTTGACAACAAAGAGATGCTAGATAGATTTAAATAGTTAGGAAAAGGGATTTTATGTTCTAGACCTTGCTTTTACAAGTAATTATGGCTTTCATAAATTTACTTTGTTCTATTTGGATTTATCTTATTTACTTTTACAACCTTTTGTACTAGGTTGAGGTACATGTGTAAAGCATGACTAGTGATGAAAGTGGGCACTCCCAATCAATAACAGGCACTGGTAATTTCAAGCCTTTTGACCTTTTGTGTCTCACACACACACACACACACACCATTTTCCTTATCTTTACAAACAAGTATTTTCCTAGCATTAGGAAAATACTGTGTCATCAACAGTGTTGAACATAGCACTTCCAGTGCTTATGAAGATGGACCTCAAACATATAGCAAAGGACCTGCCAAAGAGAAGAAGCCACACAGAATTGGAGATGTTCCAATGAATGAAGAATTATAATAGGTTCAAGATGTACATGCTCATCAATAATGATCGTAGTTTCTTTCCTAAACCTGATGTCAAAAAAGCTGATGAGTATTTAAATATTTAAATAGCTAAGAGGATACATGTGTATATATTTTTTGACTCATATACATATCAGGATCTATGTATTATTATATATTGGAAAAGTTTTCACATTTCTTACTTTTTAATTTAATCTTTATTGTATTTTTCCATTACTATTTTGTCCACGTTATGACTACAGCAATCACCACACTGTTGTCTGCATTCATGAGCCATTTTTCTGTTTTGTTCAATCCCTCCACACCCTCACCTTTTCCCTCCCACAGCTGCCATACTGCTTTCCATCTATGAGTCTGTGCCCATTTTTACTGTTTGTTCAGTTTGTTCACTAGATTCTACATATGAGTGAAATCATATGGTATTTGGCTTTCTCTGACTGGTTTATTTCACTTAACATAATGTTCTGTAGGTTCATCCAGGCTGCTGCAAAGGATAAGATTTTCTTTTTTTATGGCTGAGTAGTATTCTATTGTGTAAATGTTTCATAGTTGTTTCATCCACTCATATACTGATGAACAATTGAACTGCTTCCCTATCTTGGCAATTGTAAATAGTGCTGCAATGAACATAAAGGTGCTTATATTCTTTTAAATTAACACTTTGGGTCTCTTTGGATATATTCCCAGAAATGGGATAGCTGGGTCAAAAGGCAGATCTATTTTCAATTTTTGGAGGTATGCTCATACTGCTTTCCACAATGGCTGCACCAGTCTTCATTCCCGCCAACAATGCAAAAGGTTTCCCACGTACTCTCTAGCACTTGTTATTTGTTGATTTATTGATAATAGCCATTCCGACAGGTGAGATAGTATCTCATTGTGGTTTTAATTTGCATTTCTCTGATGATTAGTGATATTGAGCATATTTTCATGTCTGTTGGCCATCTGTACATTCTCTTTGGAGAAGTGTCTATTGAGGACCATGGACCATTTTTTAATTGGGTTCTTTGATTTTTGATGTTGAGTTTTATAAGTAATTTATAAATTTGGGATATTAACCCCTTATCAAATCTATTGTCAAATATGTTCTCCCATTCTGTTGGTTGTCTTTTCATTTTGTTGATGATTTCATTTGCTGTGCAATAACTTTTTAATTTGATATAGTTCTATTTGTTTTGTTTTGTTTTGTTTTAATTTCCTTTGTCTAGAGAGATACCTGATAAAATATTGCTATGAGCAACAGTCAAGATACAGCTGCCTGTGTTTTATTCTGCTATTTTTATGGTTTTGGCTCTAATATTTAAGTCTTTGGCTCTAATATTTAAGGTGGTGTTACAAGGTGGCCTACTTTTATTTTTCTACATGTATCTGTCTAATTTTCCCAACATCAGTTTTTGAATAAACTATCTTTACCCTATTGTATGTGCTTGCTTTCTCTGTCAAATATTAATTGAGAGTAAAGGTGTGGGTTTTATTTTTGGGCTATCTATGTTCCATTGATTTATGTGTCTGTTTTTATGCCAGTGCTATGCTGGTTTGATTACTATGTCCTTGTAGTATAGTTTGATATTAGGTAGTGTGATTCTTCCAACTTTGTTCTCCTTTTTCCAAGATCACTATTGCTATGCCTGGCCTTTGATGGTTCTATGTAAATTTTTGAAATATTTGTTCTAGTTCTGTGAAATATGTTATTAGAATCTTTATAGAGATTACATTGATCTATATTACTTTTGGTAGTATGGACATTTTAATGATTAATGCTTCTTATCCATAAACACAGTATGTACTTCCACTTATTTGTATCTTCTTCTGTTTCTTTCTTTAGTCTCATAATTTTCCAAGTGCGGGCCTTTTACATCATTGATTAGGCATATTCCTAGGCATTTTATTCTTTTTGAAGAAATTATGAGTAAGATTGTTTTTCCTTGATTTCCCTTTCTGTTAGTTCATCATTAACAAATAAAAGTGCAAATGATTCTGGATATTAATATTGTATCCTGCTACATTGCTGAATTCATTTATCAGTTCTAGTAGTTTCTTGGTAGAATCTTTGGGGTTCTCTATTACAGTATCATGTCATCTGCAAATAAAGGCAGTTTTACTTCTTACTTTCTAATTTGGATGCCTTTTATTTCTTCTTCTTGACTGACTGCTGTGGCTAGGACTTCTGGTACTATGTTGAATAAGAGGGTTAAAAGTAGACATCCCTGTCTTGATCCAGGTCTTAAGGGGAATACTTATAGTTTTTTGCCCTTTGACAGGTCATTGCAGCATCTTAAAAGCATTTCCATCAAAGGGTGGAGAGAATAGAAATGATAAGATCCATCACTGCCACTATGATTCTTCTTTCCAGATCTTTACCCACTTTTACATGTGTAGTCCAGGAACCATACCCCAAGATCCCCTCTAACTGACACATATTTTTAAACTTTCAAAACTTTATTTCACTTGTACAAATTGACTTTCATAAGAGAATGCACCCTCCTTGAAGATAAGAACCATATAGTTCACTAAGCATAATTCTGAGGACACAGACACTAAAACTATTATGTCTGAGTCAGTTTTTAAATCACTCAATTGGTTAGTATTTTTTGGAAAAAAGTTATATACATCTATATTTATTATATAAATTATCACTATGCTCTTTTGCTTGCTATTTATGTTATGCTAACTAGATATCATTTGTTCATTGCAAATAGTATCCATGCACTGTTAATTTTTATCTAAAGCTGTAAATTACTCACTGCAAGTTGTATAGTATGCTTCTTTCTAGTTTTTATCAATATGCTGATGCTTAAAATCATCAGAAAAGCAAATTGGTAGAAAATGGGGTAGTCACAGCATGATGCTTTAACAGATAGTAAATATTTGACTAAATTGGACAGGGGAAAGAAAGAAGGTATTGGGAATTGGGTGTACATAGACAAGCGACCAGAGAACCTTGGAGAGCTGGTAATTTTGTCTGAATTAGGTTCATCACCTAGTGGAAAATCAACCTAAAAGAAAACATTTGCAGCATGATTGTTTTACACTACTTGTATTTACCAGTTCCCTCATTCATTGCATATTTATTCAGAATATATTATGTGTCAATTACTATAGTAGTCCCTGAGGATAAAATTTAGCTTGTTTGTCTTTAATCAAGCAGATGTATAAACAATGTGACAAGTAATATAGGAAATCAAGGAAAGCATAACAAAATTGCCTTAGGGCTTGGTGTGTGTGTGAAGTGTGTGGGGGAAAGTTTTTCAATCTAAAGAAAATATTTTATTTCAGTAGATGGTGTTTGTAAATGTGCCTTTCTAGTAGTTTGCTTTTTATTTACTTGTCTTTTCTTTGCTTATATTTTCCACATATGAAGTGAGTAAATATTTTCTAATAATATATTACTATTAGAAATAATAGTAATTAAAATTCTGTGAGAAAACTCTAAGTCAGGAACTAGAAAACCTAGTTAGTACAATGTCTTGGAAAGTTTTATTTTATAATTGAAAAATACAATAGCCAGTGATGCTTTGATTTTATAATTAATGTATCCATAAACATTTAAGGCACAAGGTTGCACTATTTTATATAAGTATGAAAAAGGAAACTATTTCCAAAGGAATATTTTTCTCCATGTAAACTTCTTTATCATATCTTATAATTAGACATTACTTTGTATTTCTTACCCTAATTATTCAAATGTTGATAATGTTGATAAAATTAATGTAAACCAGCAAGATTATTTTAAGGCACCATTAGAAACTGCCAAAAATGCAAAATGATAGTTTAAAAAATAGTGACCAAAATACACTGATAGTTATACTTAAATAGTTACCAGGCATAAATGATAATTCCCTTCAAAAATTACTGTAAGGATAATAGCTTGAATGAAATAGACACAGGATAAGTAAATAATGTAGGATTGGAAATACATATCTGAAAAACAAATTTATGAATTATTTTTCAAAAGCTAAAGTCAGTTATTCAACATAAACATAAATATCTCTAAGAAGATGCAGTTTCAATTTTAAATTTATTTTCCCCAATTCATGACATTTTAACATCTTACAAAATATCACATATAAATTTATTCCATCACTATTCTAAATAGCAAAGAAAGCCTAGCCAATATATTTTGGTTAGCTAACACAATTTTTCAAATATTATATTTAAAAAATAGACATGACCATACAAATGTCAAATAGAAAGAAGCATACTATACAACTTGCAGTGAGTAATTTATAGCTTTAGATAAAAATTAATAGTGCATGGATACTATTTGCAATGAACAAATGATATCTAGTTAGCATAATATAAAAATAGCAAGCAAAAGAGCATAGTGATAATTTATATAAGAATAAATATAGATGTATAACTTTTTTCAAAAAGTACTAACCAATTGAGTGATTTTAAAACTGACTCAGACATAATATTTTTAGTGTCTGTGTCCTCAGAATTATGCTTAGTGAACTATATGGTTGTCTTCAAGGAGAGTGCATTCTCTTATGAAAGTCAACTTGCATAAGTGAAATAAAGTTTTGCAAGTTTAAAAACATGTGTCAGTTAGAGGGGATCTTGGGGTACGGTTCCTGGAATACACTTGTAAAGATCTGGAAAGAAGAAAGAATCATAGTAGCAGTGATGGATCTTGTCATTTCTATTCTCTCCACCCTTTGATGGAAATGCTTTTAAGATGCTGCAATGAACCTGTTATTTTAGTGACCAAGTGTCCTTCTTTGCTCTCAGCTGAAATAACTTTTTTAAATGCATGGTATTCATTGACCAATTATTCTAGATAAAATGCATATTGAGTCATGTCTCCTGTGTTTATATCTTTATTGTTTTCTAAGCATATTAATATTACTTACAATTTTGTCTCACAATAATTTTATAAGGTAGACAGGTCAGAAGTTAGTTATATAAACAATAGGTATGAAGCACAGAGATAATATGACTTAATTCTAGTTCAGTCTGCAGTAAGCTTTTGTCAGACTCCCTTAAAGACATGTCAAAACACAAACACTTGAGACATTAAAATAAGGTCTAAGTGAGTGAAATGCACAATACTGCTAGTGTTGAAAACAGGCATTGCAGTTTGTACCAGAGGATGGTTTTGGTCATTTCCTCCTCTGCTGAGTAGAAAGAAAGAAGGAACTCCTACCCTTTGCAACAGCATGGCTAGAACTGGAGAACATTATGCTAAGAGAAATAAGTCAGTCAGTGAAAGACAAATACACCATGGTCTCACTTATAAGAGAAATCTAATGAAAAAAAATAAACTAGTGAGCAAAATAGAAGCCAAGAAAAGGAAATATGGAACAAACTGACAGTTGCTAGATGGGAGGGGATGGGAAATAATGGAAAGAAGGGTGAAGGGATCAGTCAAAAAACACATATGATTGACCCACGTATGGACATGGACAATGGTGTGGGGACTGACTGTGAGAGGAGTGGGTCAGTGAGGCAGAATAGGGCAAAGGGAAAAAAATTGGGACAACTGTAATAGAAAAACAATAATAAAAATAAACACAAATAATTAAACTTCCAGAGCCTTAAAAAATAAACACTACCTTTCTCCCTACTGCTAAAGAAGGTATAACCTTATCTCCGTACCTCCTATCCTTTCCTCTGTCCTAGGCTCCCTTCCCCTCCAATACTTTCTGGTAGCTCAAGTTATTTGCTGCCCTGATGTTATAACAAGGACTCATACGTACCATACGTCATTTTATGATAGAAAGAAACTTCTATAATGTGTAGAGAAACAAATAAACTGGAAGAGGAAAGTCTTAGCCATTGAAAGTAACGTGTGGATGGGGGACAGTGAGGGGAGAAAGAGAGATGATAGATGATGATAGGTAGATGAGAGATGATAGGTAAATAGATAGATCCAAAGACAAAGATGCAGAAAGAAAGGGCTCCTTTCTGCCCTGGAAGGCACAAAGATCAGCACTGGATATTGGCTTCCCAAATCCTCTATCCACCCCTAAGAGGCTAACCTTTACTATTCTTCCTTTCCTAGAGTATTGGCAACCCAACTCAAACTAGCTTAAAGGGATGGGGGTGGGGGGCATAAGGGAGTTGAGACTTACTGGGAGGATAAGAGATACTGTCAGAATTAAAAGAATGTTTGATTATTCAAACTGCTAAAAGGACAGAGGCTATTACCATTGATACACCCACAGCTCAGAAGCAACTGAAACAGTCTCAAATAACGCCAAACTCTTGTCTAATTCCTTTGTGATGTGTATTATGTTCTTATGCAGGTTGCCTCCCATTGGTAGGAGGGGACTGCGCTGTTAAAAAGTTGTCAGATTAAGATCAAATTGCCCTACTCCAAACAGAAGACTGTCACTAAGACTTGGATAACAACTCTAACCTATAGTTCTCTCACCTATACAGCGTGGTGACTAATGATAAGGTTCTGAAACATTCCAACTGCTAAGTAGAAATGGCTGAACCCAATAAATATCAATTGTTGTTGTTGTAACAGATATTTTGGCTTTGGGGACTCCCTTCTCATAGTGCTGTTGCTTGAAACAGCTTCTCTTACCTAGGTTCTGGTTTGAACAATTTCAGAGTCACCAGTTATCCCACATATGACCATGTGTTCAAACTGTGAGGATACAGGGATTTTGAAACTACAAAGTTGAAATCATAAGTGGAAGGACACTTCCAGAGGAAGAGATGGAATTGGTGCTGAGCATACCAAGCATTAAATGCTTACTGCACATTATCTACAATATTCACCCAATGCCTACAACAAACTCTCCCTTCATAAGCTTGCTTAAATGGTTCTCTAAACAAACCCTTGATATGGATAGTGATATAATTATAGATATAAATGGGGAGGAAGACAAACATGTGCATAAATAGATTAATTATTTATTGGCCAAAAGATCATTGTTTTGTCAGTTTTAAAGGAAAAAAAAAAAAAAAAAAAGCTTATTTTCATTGTAATGTGTTACTCTGATTTTTACCTGAAGAAACTTTTAGAAGGCATTCGTAAATTTGAAATCATTGCCAAACCACTACAATGATATATCTAAATTAAAACTAGCTGCCTAATTATATCTATATAAATAATGGGCTGTTAATAATTGAAAGGATAATATTTTGTACTGATCTTTCTAAGGAATTTTTATTCACATGATTTTCTGTGGACACTTTAAGTACACCATTCAAGAAGACCATATTTATGCATTTAATAAAGTATGTGTTTAAAAGGGAAATTCTTGTTGAACAGATGCTGCAATGACATAAATTCAACAAAATGAAATATTGTAGTTGAGCTTATTTTTATATCTACAAGACACTTAACATATCTGATGTAATTAGGTCTTAAGCACAAGTGATTCTCTACTTTTGATTACATTAAGAATAATAGTGAATGACTCTGAAGATACCATCTAGGGAAGTATTGGAGTAAATTAATTTCACTTAGCTCAAAATCAAAATTTATAAATTTTACACTTTTAAAAGTAACTAAATAATTATTTTTCCAAACTATGGGTCACATACCTTAATGGGTTTCAAATTTATGGTGTGACCCCCACAAATCCATAGGAGAAATAAGCATTACCTGAAGATTTAAAAAATGCCTTGAACATATAATTTTTTTCAAATATAATAGGTTGCTAGAATTACTGAATAATAATTTGGACATACTAGTTATCTCTTCAATTAATATATATCAAAACAAAATATTATGTGTGAAGCTGAGACATTTAAAAAATATATAAAGTTGTCCTTAAACTGGGAATAAATTCAAACCCCCTGCCTGCATTAGAGTCTCACTAAAATGTGTCTTATTTTAATTATGCCAAGATATTATTGAAGATAAATGTTCCATCTAGCATTGTAAGCTACATTAACTTATCACACTAAGAAATTATCTACTGCATGCCACATAATTAGTTACCATTGTGAAAATACTAAGACATTTTCCACTCAAACTTTTATTATCTCCCATATCCAGTAAACACACTATATTATAGAGTTACCATATATTGATTCTTTAGGACTTTGCAGCTTTTGAAAGTTTTATTTATTTATTTAAAGATTTTTATTCATTATTTTTAGAGAGGGGGAAGGGAGGAAGAAAAAAAGAGATAAAAACATCAAGGTATGGTTGCCTTTCACCTTTAGCTGGGGACCTGGCTGGAGACCTGGCCTGCAACTTGAGTATGTGTCCTGACTGAAATTTGATGCAGTGACCCTTGGGTTTGCAGGCTTGCACTCAATCTTCTTAGCCACACCAGCCAGGGCTTGAATGATTTAATAGGTAGAATTCTGAAGCCTAATTTGTCACTCTTCATAGCAAAGTAGAAATTAATTAATGGAAGCAAATACTCATTATTACCTAGAAGGTAATTACTGACACATTTGCAGCATGTTTAAATTGTTTCAAGAGTCTCTACTTTTAAGAATGCTAAAAGTTTTCCTTCCACTGTCCTATTTGTTTTTTTTCTCCCCCTTTAGCTTCCTCCCTCCCTCCTTTCACCCACTTTTCTTCCTTTCTTTATTTTTTCTTCTTTACTTTCTGTCCTTAAACCAGTCTTTCCAACTCATGTCAAGGATATGTGCAAGAGCAAGCATTTCAATGCACCTCATTCTTGCTGGGTTGCAGAGGCTCTAGGATTTACATTGTCCAAGTAAATGGGTTCAAAGGGCTTGCTTGGTTAATCTGTTATGGCCACCACCAAGGACCTTATCCTGTGGATATACTACTTAAAGGATGCCATTTCTGCTATCAAGTTCTCTTCCTTATTGTGATACTGCATTAATTCCCTCCAGATTCATGCAGCTAGTCCCCCTGCTAGCTGCATGGATATGTGTTACTTTCTGAGAACTGTGAGTGAGGCTAGGTTTCCTTAACAGAAAAGATGATCCAATTCACTTCTCCGGCTTGGGCAACTTCCCTTTACATCCAGGAGTCCCAGGGCTTTTGTTTGCTTTTATTTTCTATTGAAAGTTCTTTAAATTGACTCACTTTTTAAGTATACAACATGAATCTCTAGGGGGTTCAATGGTAAGTCCTTTGGTATAATAAATAATTTCTTCTAAACTTAATGTTTTATCAGAGTAACATACATATTTTGGTATCCAAAGCATCGATACAACTATAGAAGAAATTTAAAGCAATTAAAGTCACTAGTTAAAGCTAGAGTTTCTTCCACATTTTTCTGTCTGCTCTTTATATAAAAACATATTTGCAGTTTGACTAAACAATATACCCTTCAATACCAATGTAACCTTGCTATTTACCTTGGACCCTGTCAAATCTTGAAAGCCTGCCCAGGAGCTCAGGCTGTCTCCCAATCCAAGCGTAAAACCGCAGCCAGGATTCCTCAACTGATAAAATGATATAATTTTATTGCCAGAATTTAAATCTCACAAAAATTTGACTGATTTTTCCTGATTTCCCTTACCTTTAGGTGTATAACCCATGATTTCTAAAACAAACTCAAATGTCTTTTTGTTTATTCAACAAATACCTATTCAGCCCTTACTATTTATAAGCATAATGGCTCTCATGGAAACAATAGAGAAAAGACAAATTATTGTCCCTTTTCTCCTGGTGGTAACAGACCAGATCTGCATATAAAATCTCCAGTTTTAGCATTGTACTTGACTCTGGTTTTTGTTCTGCCAAGTACAGTAAGCTCATTGAAAATAAGGGCCTCTACCTAGTGTATAATACAAGTTAACATGGTTGAGTGAATGAAAGCATAATATTCAATGGCAGTGTATCTGATAAGTGCTAAGTTATTGGAGGAACTATATAACCTGTCAACTGTACCAAGAAACAGGTTCTTTGGATACTATTTACTTGTACTAGAAATTCATATTCTAGTGAGAAATCTAGGGTCTTGTATTACATGCTCCCAGGATACAGTGGAGAAAAAAAAATCATTGTAGTATGTTTGTAAGCTTTCAAGGATTAATCATCTCTTCATTGCAGTTCCTTTATTTAAAAATTTTGATAACAAACACCTTTGTGGTGTAAGCTTCTAGGAGGAATACAAATTTTTGGAGGGGGGGGTAGGTACCTATAGAGTCATTAAAAGGAGACATAGTTTTGTTTCATATTTCTTGCGAGATTTAAATATTAGCAATAAAGCTATATCATTTCATCAGTAGTTTGATCAAGACTGCACTTGTGGAAAGGAAAAAGTTCATTAAGTAGACTAATTGGAGAACCTGAAGGGTAGTCATTAAAATAAGCTGCCTTTCCAATACATGATGAGAGAATTGTCTGGGAGACTTTCTTTCAAATGATACTATTTAAATCATGCCTAACATTTAAATCTCTAAACACTGATATTCCCATTTTAATTTTAGCTGGCACCAGAAGGAAATGGTAAAACAACAGATGATTACTTCAGTAATTTATTCCACATTTTCTAACAGCTTTACAGATCCCAATAAAAATAATAATCTAAAAATGAAAAATATGCAACTAAAATTAAACATAGAAAAATATTCTTAAACTAAAAGATGTTTTTCCTTCTAACCTCTCAAATGGTAGAAAATAAATTCCACCATGAAATATAAATAGGACTTAATTTTACCACTGTTTTATATTGATGACTAACTTGGAGTTTATAAAAAATTGATATAAATTCAGTCCTATTAAATTAAAATTTCTGATTATTTAGCTAACAGATTAGTTTGTTTATTTTGAATATGTATTACATAAGAGCAAACCACACTTTTAAAATACCCTATATATAAATTAAATTGTTCTTTAACACAAGTTCAAAAACAGTTTTGATTTAGTTTTAGTTAACAGTTTCAACAGAAAGTAAGAAAAGTCAGATTTTCCTGTGATGTAACAGAAAGGAGACTGAAGTTGAGGAAGTATCACATCAACCATGAGCATTTATTGAGAATCTAACATGTGCCAGGATTTGCCCTAGATTCTGTGACAACAGCAAACAAATTGGAACCTTGGTAAATTTTTCTGTTTCTTTGTTGTTTTTTTTTTTTTTTAATAAATTAGATTGACCCCTTTAGTTTATACTGTTAAAATTTTTATTTATTTTGACAGGGAGATATATAAAATTTCATCAACCTCAAAGTCTGAATAATAAAACAAATATTTCTTTGTATGTTTATTTTTTTTAATGTTTTATTTATTATTTTTAGAGAGAGGGGATGGGAGAGAGACAGAGAGGGAGAGAGACATCTATATATAGTTGTCTTTCACCTGCCTTCAGCTACAGACCTGGCTGGAGACCTGGCTTGCAACCTGGTTATGTGCTCTGGCTGGGAATTGAACCAGCGAACTTTGGGTTTTCAGGCCAGTTGCCTTATCCACTCTGCTACCAGCCAGGGCTTATGTTTATTTTATAAATCATTTTTGATTATTTACTTATGAAAATCAAAGTTTAATTCCTTTGACATAATTAGAATGGAACCTATCCCTTACAATAAAATGTAAAATGTTGAAATGTTAAAAATATCACTTGCTTCTCTTAAACTACTTAGCAGTTTGACAATACTAACATCTCAATTTACCTATTTCAGCAATAATGAAACAGATATAAATAAGACTACTGCTCTGGTTGTGGTTTTTTCCCTTTTTTTTTTTTAAGATTTTATTTTTATTATTTCCAGGGAGAGAGGCAGAGAGGGAGAAAGATATCAATGTATGGTTGCCTTTCACCTGCCTCCAGCCACAGACCTGGCTGGAGACCTGGCTTGCAACCTGGTTATGTGCCCTGGCTGGGGAATCAAACCAGCAACCTTTGGGTTCGCAGGCCGGCACCTTATCCACTGTGCCACCAGCCAGGGCGGTTTTTTCCCTTTTAACATCATCATTTAGTTTGACTATATACATGCTAAAGATTTTAGTTCCCAAAATCCAATTTGATTACAGCTCATAATTAATATTTAATGTTATAACAAACTATGGTAAAGATATTTATAAATCAATAAGAAAATGATAGTCTGTTTAAGTATGCCTGTAAATTTAAATTTCTGTCATTACATCATAAGGTCAATATACTATAGTTCTTCCATGTGTGTTTTGCTGGAAACCATTATTTTGACTATCTTTACATTCAAATCTATAGTCATACAGCATCATGCAAAAATTCTAACTAAACACTCCTGCAAAAACCCTGTATAAAATCACATTAAATAAAGCTGATTGGTAACTTTTGTTTTTTATTATATAATATATATGTATTTATACATCTACTGTATAGGAAATACCCTCCATTCAAAAGTAAATAGATTCTTTGGAAAATTTTTAATTCTTGCAATTTTCTAGAGAAAAATAATAACAATGGAAACATAAACAGGAAGAATGCTGTAAAGTCAGAAACCTTATTACTTCCTAGACAGCTCTATAGCAGTCATTGGATGTACAGTGAAGCACTAAATTTCTGGCTCAGTGAGGACCTCAGCAGCCTGGTAGCCCATATGTTTATTTTGGGTCAAAATGAATTCCTTGCAAAGTGACTTCTATTCTTAGTATTCCACCAAAGCTACTTTTTCAAGTGTCCAAAAGTTTGCTAAGTGCTGAATCCAATTGCTTTTCCATAGCTTTATTTTTTAAACCCTTGCATTTTATTCATTTGGATTTAAATGAATTACACTGTTGATCTGAATCTTTAATATTTCCTCTCAATCTCAGGTTTCATGTGTTTACTGTCTTGAATCTCCCCATTTCTTAAAAATAAATGTAAAAATACATGTAAGTTCCCTAAGATTCTGTCATTGAACTTACTCTCCTGATCTCATTATTTCAACAATTACATCCATTGTGTAGTTTGTATTTTACAGACCCAGCCCAGATCTTCACCTCTCACTAGGATATCTGCGTGAGAATGCTCAGTAGCCTCAGTCTCTCTTCATGTTGAAATCTGCACTAATTATTTTAACCATTTCTCCGAAACCTTTTTCTTGTTCATCCAATAATTTTATTTTTACTAGAACTCTTACTTTTTTTATACTTTCTACACCCTGACCACCTCTTCTTAGGAAATGAGTTGCCACAGTTGTTGATTCATTTTTCTGCAGCGATGTCTTTCTTTTTCCTCCCCTTTCCTTTTGCCTTTCGGTCACCTGGTCTATTGTAACAATTTACTTTTTCCCATCCCTGTTTTCAATTCATACCTTTTCAAATTCATTCTTTAACATTATGGCAGTCATTGTGCTGGTTTGAGTTTATATACTCTGGGAAATGAAAGGCTATTTCCAAGGATATTATAATGGAAATAGCAAATATCATTTAATAAATACATACATTATGAGTATCATTTTCCTGTATTAGTGATTTATCCTTTAAAACTGCTTTTATACACAATGGATAAGGCACTGGCCTGGGAACCCAAAGGTTGCTGTTCGATTCCCAGCCAGGGCACATAACCAGGTTGCAAGCCAGGTCTCCAGCCAGGTTCTTAGCTGGAGGCAGCCATACATTGATATGCCTCTCCATTTCCCTCTCACTAAGGATAGTAAATAAAAATCTTTTAATAAAAGTAAAAAAAATGCTTTTGTATATTTGATCTATATAGATGATCCTTAAGATTAAAAACAGGTAATGTTATTTAATTTAATGTTCAATCTAAGTTGAAATTCATAGGGAAAATATGTATGAATAACACATGTAAGCTATTACTCTTATAGGGGAGGAAAAATAATTTTTTTCCTACCCTGCTAGGTTCTTGGCTGAGACACCACCACCACTTAATAAAAGATAGAATAATAGAAAACAAACAGGAGTTTAATAACATGCATAGCTTCTGTATGCATGGGAGATATTGAGGAAAACAGAGTAACTCCATAAAAAGGCCCAAGCCACAACTTTATTATTTTTCAAATTTTTAAAAAGATTTTATTTATTATTTTTAGAGAGAGGGGAAGGGATAGAGGATGAGAGGGAGAGAAACATCAATGTATGGTTGCCTTTCACCTGCCTCCAGCTACAGACCTGGCTGGAGACCTGGCTTACAACCTGGTTATGTGCCCTGGCTGGAGAATTGAACCAGTGACCTTGGGTTTGCAGGCCATCTCCTTATCCACTGTGCCACCAGCCAGGGCCCAAGCCACAACTTTAAATACCATCTTCAGGTGAAGACAAAAGAAGATGCTAGGTGTGGGGTGAGTCAGTTATGGGAAATTATCAGGCAAAGCACAATAAACAAGGGTAAGGTTGCCATGCAAATTTAAATCCATGCCTTCTCCATTAATACATTTCTGGAGATTGAGTCATCTGGCCTCTTTCTAGTACAGGAAGGAAGGTACTTTTCCAAAGCTATTACAAAAGGGTAACTTCTACTGATTACAACTTCTCCTTTGTCTGCCATTTCTTAAAAATAACCAGCTAAGATAATAGCTATGCCAACAAGGTACATTTTGAGGTGGCAAATTCTGCTCCTCTTTACACTGCAAATACGACTTCACAATTTGATTAGGCACCAACTATATGAGTTTGTTAAGCTTTAGAAAGGAAGAGAGAAAAAAAAAAAAAAAAGAGCAGCTAAACAGGAAGGAGAACTAATTCTTAAACCCAAAGTAATTTATCTATGAAACCTTATTAGCAAAGAAGATGAGCAGCTTGTTTCAAACTAATTTTAAACAATAGAATAGTCCTATTTAGAGCAATTCACCTAGGATGCCAACTGAGCAATTTTAGAATTAAGGTTTTTGGTTTCAACAAACCCAATTCCATCTATTATAAATAAAAAGAAATTTACTGAAAAGATATTAGGGTTTTGCCAACTCAACCCAAGGTCGACTTCATTTTAACACCATTGTTTGAATAGAATTAGGAAAACCAATATTTTAAGTCTATTTTTCCCCTCTACTCATGATTCAGATTCTAGGGAAGGATCATCTGAATGGCCTGGTTTGAATCACAATTTCTAATTTGTTTTTAAATCATCACCTTAGGATATATTTATTGATGAGAGAGAGGGGAGAGAGAGAGAGAGAGAGACATTGCTGTGAGAGAAAAACATCCATTGGTTGCCTCTCATAGGCATCCTGACTGGGGATTGCACTGCAGCATTTTGATGTACAGGATGATGCTCCGAGTAACTGCGCCACCCTGCCAAGGCTCTAATCTGTTTTTATGAGCATCTGTGACATTACAATGTACATTTTAAATATAGAAAATAAGTATGACAGAAAACTGTGTTGAAAGAAATTGAAATTGTATGTGCCCAGTTGCCACATCAAGGCAGGCCAAATTAAACAAACAAACAGAATATTGTGAATGTTTGATATGACATAGAGAATAAAGTTTAGAACATATCCCACCATATGATCCATCCTCATAATGAGCAAAAAAGGAAGGGAGAAACAAAGGTCAGGCCCTAATTATACAAATTTGTAAAATATAGGGTGAACCTTTATTGATTAAATGTATGCATATTCTTGATGAAGTTCAAAGAACTTCATTAAAAATCAAAGTTGAGTGGATTATTCTTTGTCAGAATTTCTTAATCTTTCATTGTGCCATGTTCCCCTTTGACATTCTGCTGAAGTCTGTGAATTCAAATTGAAATAATGTTTCAAAAAAAAAAAAAAAACCTTATAGGAAACTAATGTTGTTTAGATGGTCTAAAAATATGAAGTTTATTATATATAAATATATTTTTATAAGATATTAATTAAGAAGGCTAAAGGTGATGAGTGTTAATGATAGTTTGAGATATTTACCACATCCATTGTTGATATAATACTATTACATAATTTGGTAATGTCAGGGTGAGGAAGAATTCGTTTTCTCTACCCTTCTTTAGTTTTTACAGCTAACCTAGTAAGAAAATAGTAAAATTATACAAGATTAATTTACAGGAGAAAAGCCAAGTTACAACAAGTACATGGGAGGTAATTATTTGAGGCTCAAATTATAAAATAAATCTTAAAGAATGATTGAACCAGGTACCTATCTATAATTTTTATACAAACAATAAATTTATGAGACATTTTCAAGACAAAAGAGAATAAGTGTTGGAGTACATAGTAAGAAATTTAAGTAGAATTTGGGTTTAGGCAGTTAATCTGTAACATTAAGAAGGATTTATTGATATCGGCTTCCCAACTCTGGATTCTCTATTCTGTCTAAGGCTGTTAATCTGATTGCTTGTTAGTTCTTTTATAGCTGGGAGGGTATCTTTCACTTGGTGATTTGTTTCATGCTTTTAGAGAGACTGCAGAAGGCCACAAAGCTCCTCCTGATCTTGCTGTGTCTCATGTAATTTTAATTCAAAATAATCCACATGATATTATGGGATATTTGGGCTGGCTTTCTCTGGGCCCGAACAATAACAAAGTTAAAGAAATTTCTAATGCTTTTGTGGTGAAAATTTTAACCCTCTAACTTAATGGTGTCCCAGAATCACAGGTAATTCCCTGGCCCCGGATAAATTCCAAGTATGATTCTGCCTGAACATGGAGAACGGATTTAGGAATTTCTGCTTGTTTTAACCCTGGATTTTCAGTTAAAAGGTAATTCATTTCTACACCAATATGAAGAAATCACTAAAGAAGACTACAGAGGGCATTAAGTGACCTGCTTTTTAAAAGATTCAAGGTATATGCTAGAAAGCAAGCAAGTACTTGAAAGAACAAATAAGTTGCATTTTCTTCTTGAAAATTCTCTGTGTTCTACATGATTCTGGGTAGACACTGATTTGTTAATCTTTAGGAGAATTATTTTCAACTTATTTTAGCATTAAAAATGTTATGTTTCACAGTTGAAAATTCAACTGGTTATAGAATTACTTTCTTTTTATTATTTTTGAGGTAATATTTTAATAATGGAGGTACAATTGGCCCCCATCTTAGATAAATGTAACCATCAGTTAAATAGAACATAAAGTATTACTGATATGTAGGAAAATATAAATTAGGACAAAATAGAGATAGCAAAAGAAAAATGTTCAATTTAATATAAACAAGGAAAAGTAAATTACTTCTCTAAATTATTTTGCCTACTTCTTTTATAGATCGTTGTTTTTTTTTTGAAGAACATTAAATGGTGATCCACTGCTTTTGTTGAAAGTAGTTTATGTAAAGGGTATCGTAAACTTACATATCAAGTCACTTTTTAAAAAAGATTTTATTTATTAATTTTAGAGAGAAGGGCAGGGAGGGAGGAAGAGAGGGAGAGAGGGAGAGAGAGACATCAATGTATGGTTACGTTTCATCTGCCTCCAGCTATGGACCTGGCTGGAGATCTGGCTTGCAACGTGGTTATGTGCCTTGACTGGGATTTGAACCAGTGACCTTTGGGTTCACAGGCTGGCACTTATCCACTGAGCTACCAGCCAGGAGGTTACTTTTTTTAAATCATGAATTCCTTCCTCTTAAGAGGAAGATTTTGTATAATTTTACATAAGCTAAGAAATCCAAAACATCCAGAAATCGTAAGGGTAAGAGTATTAATCATCAGTGAATTGTTCAGAGACTCTATTATGCTTGTCTTGGAGGAAAAATCATCATCTCAGGAAATAACTGGTTGGTGATGTTAGGTTTGTGTCAGAAGAGAGGAGTCAGGTGGAACTGTTCAAAGCCTTTATTGACGGATGTTCAAACAGGCAGCCTAGTCCAAATGGACTACAGCCCCAAAGGAAGGAATAGAGAGATTTTTTAAGGGTGTGGAGCAGACCATCAGGGGGATGGGTCACCCAGCTGGTTGCCTCCGGAGTCCAAGGTATAGCTGTTTGTGAAAGAACAATGTCTTCTGACTAAGGATGGCTGTCAGGAGACTAATGGTCCTTGTTTCTGGGAAATTATTAAGGGAAGGTTAAGGGGCAATGGGGGTGACACTAGTTCTCAGCAGGATACTGGCAGGTATGCCTTAGTCACCTCTGTTAATGGAGAACCTTGTGATCAGGTATGCATGACTGGTGACACAGACCCTCTTTGTTTCAGCACAGGGGGTGGCTCAGGTCCTATATGACTGCAGGTCACAGTTCCCAAGAACACAGTGACCACTGGCAGTACCCTGTTTTGCAAGGTCATGGGGCAGGCAACCTGACAGACGCTAGCCCTAACAGGTGATGATGCTGTTGTCTTATTTTTTGTTTGTTTGGTTTTAACTTGGCTTAGCAGTTGAATATAAAACAACTAAGTCTTGGAAAGTTCAAACAAACAAACAAAACTAATTCAGTTAAATGTTTTAAATAAAGGTGAAAAAATATGTATTTATCATAACATGAAAGAAAGGTATATATTTTCAATGAGTTTCTTTCAAATTTTTCATGTTTTCCATTAAAATATTTTTGTTTTCATTTGTGAGAACTTAAGCAAAAAAATTTCCAAGGTAATACATTATTTTATACACCCCACAAAACATAAGTTAAACAAAATATAAATGCTGATAAAAATTATACAAATCAAACTGTACTACTGTGTTAAATATATCTGTTAACCTGCCTATTAATTTTATAGATGGTTTAATGTACTTATTAAATTTTACCTCTAAATTATCTCTAGTCTAGATATATCAGTTTATTTATTAACTACATCTTAACTTGGAAAATATATCATAAATTACATTAATACTGTTGCATAGACTTGATGAGTTGTATTAATTCTCTGAATTCTGTAACTACTTTATTCTAGCATGAAGTTTATCTAATAATACTAGTAATATATTATTTTTTATCTAGAATTGCTAAGCCTTATATGTATATATATTTTACTACATAAACTAAAGCTTATCATATATTTTTATTTATTTGTTCACATGATAAATTTTTCCTTTGTGAGAATAAAAGTTAAACTTAGAGCCCTGGCTGGTGGCACAGTGGATAAGGCACCAGCCTGCAAACCCAAGGGTTGCTGGTTCGATCCCTAGCCAGGGCACATAACCAGGTGTCCAGCCAGGTCTCCAGCCAGGTGCTTAGCGGGAGGCAGGTGAAAGGCAACCATACATTGATGTCTCTCTCCCTCTCTGCCTCTTTCCCTTCCCCTCTCTCTGGGAATAATAAATAAGATCTTTAAAAAAAAAGTTAAATTTAAAAACATTCTCTGTGCCCTCTCTGTATTTCCATCCAGAATACAACATTGCTGTGGTTGTCTCTTTGTACCCTATGCTATTGTCACCTTCCTGTGCAACACTGCTTTGAAGCTAATGTCCCAGTGTGTTCTGTTGACTCCCTGGCTTTGCCAAGCCTGATTTGCTATCATTAATGATTTTAAAATTGTCATCCTTATCTCCTTTATGTTAATGGGTTGAATCCAGAGTTGTCATTCCTTTTAATTAATCTGATTAACCTTCCTAGGCTCACATAAGTCCCCAGGGAAAGTTTCATGTTTGAAAGCAGAGAAGCTCCAGTTTGAAGGTCTTTTCAGGTCATTAGTATAATGTGATTGAGTTTACTCATTAAAAAGATTTACTTATTCCTATCACAGCATTTATTTCTTTCTATTTTTAAACTTTACTCCACTCTCAGCTGGAGAGTTGTCTTCCCTTCAATCCTTATTATTGTCTTTAAATAGTAATCACTTTTGTGCTACGTATTCCTTCAGTACCCACAGAGATCCACTATCCCACTATATTTTGCTTTATTATTATTATTTTTTGGTCATGTTTAGTTTTTCTGTGTACTTTCTGCTCAATTACATGATTCAGATGCCCTGGAGGGAGATCTAACTTGAGAATTGGCTAACTCCTTCACATCTTTGCTCAAATGTCAGCTCTTTACACAGGCTTACTGTTTAAAAGTGCTCGCATTCTAGAACCCATTAGTCTGTTAAATGTTACACATTACTTGTAACATTTGATAACATATATTGTTTATAAATTTTACTTATATATTATTTTTATATGCTATTGTTTAAATATGTCTTTACCACTAGGTAAATCCCACAAGAACTGAGATCTTTGTTGATTTTGTTCACTCATATATCCCATGAACCTAGAGGAGTACCTGATACAAAATATATGCTCCCTGGAGTTGTTAAATGAATGAATACTGTCTGTCTTCTGCGTTCTTTACCATTGACATGATCCTTAGTACATAGTGCAGTGTGTTTCAAAAATCCAAATTGGGTAGATATTTAGTAGCAAAAATAGACATAATAATAAAGGAGGAAAGAAAATAAAAGAAAGAAGATGAGAATTAAATGGATGCTTATTGACTTTGTTAAGAATTGCTTTACTGCTTTGTTAGTGCCCTACCTCCTTTGCTCACAGTCATAGCTCCATAATTTTGAGGAGACTTTTGAAACTTATTGTGAAAAAAGAGTGTGACCTCCTGTATACTAATATCTGAAGGTGATTCTGCTCTGTCTGACAAGAACAATTTTGAGAAGAAAATTGCAGAATTATGAGAAAGAAAGAATATGTCTATGTAGTCAGCCAGATCAGTTAAACCATTGAGACTATTCAATTAGACACCCTCATGCATGAAGAATCTACTATTTTCCTTTTGTAACCAATGTTTTGACAAAGGTATTTAGTATTTCACATATACACAATAAGATTGTTCATTAAGCAGCATGATGAAGCTGAAAAATGAGTTAAATAAACTTGGAGAAGGACATGAAAACCTGGTATATCTTACCTTAGCAGAAAGACTATTGTTTTAGCTGAAAAATCCAATCTAAATATCACTGACTGGCATATGGAATTTAAAACTAGCAATGACACTTAAGATACACTTTACAGAAGCCATGAAAAACTATGATATGAAGCATTTTATACTATATTCTATGTAGCATTATCCCATAGGATGCTCCTGAGGGTCATGAAACACTGAAGCCACAAGGGCATTTGCATTTCCTTTGTACAACTGCAAGTAAACCAAATTTAGTATCTTTAAAGACTTTTCAGAAAAAGATGTTTTGTTTTTTAATTAATATCCAAAGATGATCATTTTAAGGGTCCACTATTTGGTTTGACTCTTAGGTACCACTCCAGCCATAGTATCGCTAAACTACCAAAGAGCTGTAGAAAAAGATAAAGATAAAAAATCAATATGAGTATTCCTAGGGAAGACAGACACATGATATAAATTACTTCATCTGTTTTCTGAGCCACTTTAGGAATTCTATAAGTAATTCTTGAGAGTCATTAGGTCATAATATAAAACATTATCCTTTAAAAAAAAGTGCATTTGAATATCAAGAATCCAATTCTACACTACAAGTTATACACATCCAAATACTGGTTAGGTTTGGTAGCTTGCCATTATCCCTGTGTGCTTCATTTTCTGAGAAGTGTTGAAATTCATTAAAACTGGTAGACCAATTTCAATGAGCAATCCACTCTACTGTCTTGAATGAGCTTATAGGTAGGATGTTGAGTTCAGTTCTGGCCACACATTTGCTGTCACTCCATTAAAAATCCCACCTGCTCAAATAGAATGTGCAAACAATAGTTTATAAATATGTCAACAAAAAGCAATAGAAACACAAGCACTTTGTTCTCAACCATAAAGAGTAGAGAATATATATTTGCTTTTGAAAACTCTCAGGAATAATGCCCAGGAACCAAGATATTGATTTCTGTCCTTGTCAGGGATAACAGATCAAAACTCTTGATTGTTTATTTTATTATTTCTAACTCTTATAGCTTTTAAATCCTTGTTTAGGTAAAGTCATTTTTTTTTTTTTTTTTTAAGATGCACACCTTTCTTATTCATTCAATTGTTGTTCACACCAGATGGCAATTTTTCTGCCTTATTTTAAAAACTTTCTTCTTATCACTCCATTCAGCCCCTCCTCCTTACAATGAAATGGTGAGCTACACTCTGGAGTTAAGTCAAACTCTGAAAATAAATGCATTGACAGTATTTTTATAGACAGTTTTTAATGTCTTTATCCATCAAAATAATTAGAATTTTTACATTTTTTGTTACTTTGGTTTTACTATCATTTCCCTGTGAGAAGAAAAATCTAAATTTTTCATTATTAATGATAGATGACATTATCATTTAGAATTTCATGGTAATCCAAGACTGATGAAGAAGAAAGTGTTTATTTCTGTTCTGTTTCTTTTATTCTGTCCTGATTATTTTATTTTATTTTATTTTAAATTTTATTTATTATTTTTTAGAGAGAAGGGAAGGGAGAGAAGCACAGAGGGAGAGAGGCATCAATGTATGGTTACCTTTCACCTGCCTCCAGCTACAGACCTGGCTAGAGACCTGGCCTGCAACCTGGTTATTTGCCCTAACTGGGAATTGAACCACAGACTTTGGGTTCACAGGCTAGTGCCTTATTTACTGTGTCACCAGCCAGGGCCTGTCCTATTTTTAAAAAGCTTCATGGATAACTTCAAGTTTTTAATCTTTAAAATGATAACTCTTAAATATCTTATGCTAATTATCTATATAATACCCAAATGTAATATGTAGAAATCATGATAAGCAAACATATTTTACTAATATATTAACCAAGTTTTAGTGTGTAGGTTCATGGTATTTCACTGGTTTCTGATTTACATACTTGCTTTACATTTATAGCAAATTTTATTGATGTTTTTGAACCTTGGAGTTTCATGAAATTGAAGTTTTGACAAAGTCAAGGCTGAATTTCAAGTTTGATTTATCATTTCAGGCAGAAAGCGTATAAAGTTTGGCAGTGTAAGATGAGTTTTGAGTTTAAGTTTTCTGGTTCATTTAAACTTGGATCTCACAGAAATCCTCAAGGGAGGAGAGCCCACAGGAACTAAAGCTTCACTATAAATATTTTCAAGATAAAAATACTTTCTGACCTCTAATTCAGATTCCTTTTTTATATATTAACATTTATAACATCGTTGTCCAAATCAGTCATCTTTTTACAAGCTAAGATGACAAATTATTATTTGAAGACTATACATTTTACTGTAGCATTAGTGAAAATGATTGGGCTGAAATGCAAAGTCAGTGAGAGTTTTGCAATGTATTAAACCTATTTTCTAGCAATATTGATTTCTATATTTATATCATAGTTCAAGCTTGAAAACCTCAAAACCAAAATATCAGAGAAAGAGATGTTGAAAGAAAATAATCATTTTGTACTTGTTTTTAAAGAGAGCCAGGTATGGGAGTTAAAATGTAACCCTTTACCTTAAAATACAGCAAACCCATGAGTTTTGCTTTGTAAGTTGAATGTACATAAAAATATTAGTTTTTATAAAGTGACATCAGTGTTAACTGAGCTGGGATGTAGCAGACTTTGGCAGATAATAAAAAATAATAGCACACTTGAGTGTGCTATTTATTTTCTGTAAATAAATAAAGTGAGATAAAAGCAGAATGCTTTTTTAAGAGAAAAAATTAAGAAAAACATTTGTAAAGGTGTATTTTTTCTAGTGTATGCTTAGAAAAAACATACCTAATATGTAATTTTGTTTTGGTCTTCTTAAATTGTTCATAAACAAACACTTTAGAAGCAAAAAGAAGCATACTGTTATATATTATTGAATTCTCTCCCATTTAGTATCCACTTGTCCCCTTTAGAGAATACCTTCTATAGGAAATATTGCTTTCTCAAAGAATATTCTGTTACCCCAATAAAAGTTACACTTCCTTTTTCCTTGTGTAAGGTAAATTTGTATTGAAATTACCAGGTAAGACTCTTATTTTCAGACTAAAGAAAACTCTTAATTAAGAGTATTTAACCTGCGTCACTTTCTAGGTACCCTATTTAGCATTTTTGGTTATTCACTCCTCTGAATAATGGGTTCTTTAGCAAAAATGCTTTTAGGTGGTGATGTTGCCAGAGGCAATAGTATTCTTCCATGTTATCAAAAGAAAAGCATTTCAGGGATGCACTTATAGGAGGATTTGAGGTACAGGCAAGGCTTATTGGAGTGAAAACAAAGGACTTGCTCCCAGGTACACCATGCCTGATGTCTCATCCAGACCAGGGTGCTCAGCTCCATCTCACTGCAGGAGTCCATGCCCAGAGGCACAAGCCTACACTGTCCCATCAAACCCGAGAAGAGGGCCAGGACCCCAGGCTGCTGCGCCGTTAGCCCAGCACCATAGGCTGCGGTAGTCCAGCAGGGTCTGTTCCCCATCCAGCCCAGTCGGCTTTGTACTTCCACACCTGGGCTGCTGAAGAGACAGAATTTCTCTGGCCTTTCTTAAGCTTTGATTATATTTCCTGGTACTTGTAGGCTTTCTTTCAAACTATCCAATTTCTTTCCTGGAACTATCTATTCTGGTGCCTCCCCATAATCCAATCCCTTATCCTATTTGGTCTCTTTTCCAGATTTTCCCAGGCTAGACTCCTCCCCTTTATGGTCTCCGCTTTGGTTCCTGCTGCATATGCTCATAGTTTTGCCTTGTCATCTGGTTGCTACTGTGCAGGTGCTTAGTAGAAGGAACTCCCTCCGCTCCATCTTGGCTTCTACTTGCATGCGCCCAGCCAGGGAATTTCCTCCTTACTGTTCATCCCTGCCTTCACCCTCCACCCGCAGTAATTCAGGTGAATGGGCTCATTTTTGCTCTGGGGAGGTGGAAAAGCTGGTCTTTCCTGCCTGCTTGGGGATTAATGTCCCCCAGGGGAGAATTTGGCTGTCCCCTGAGGTGTTTGGGAAGCTATAGCTTCCTGACTTCATCAGGTTTAGCCCGTTTTGCTTCCTTTTATTGATGCCCAACTATGCTACCAGTGACACTTTCACTTTGTCAAAATACAGTTATGAAAGGTAGGTCAAACACAGTGGTTGAGTAGAGGTAAGTGAGCTATGTTAAGGTAAATAAAGCTTAAATCCGAATTGGTATTTGACAAATAACTGTCAAATTGCTTCATATTGAAAAGTCCCTTGTATGGCATATCCGTCTATAAAAGGGCTAGAAGTTCTACTAGTTAAGTTCATATAAAGTTAAGGAGCCCTACAGTAATATTTTTAAATCTCAATATTGAAATGGCTTCCAGGGACAAAGCATCTTTGGGCTTTGGTTACTCTACCTTAATATTAAACAACAGGTTAAAGGCAACGGGCAGTAGCTCTAACCACTGTTACAAAGAAGTTACTTGTAGGGACGAATCAAGAAAGGTAAAGTAGGGTTTAAATAACAGCAGGATTGCCACACTAGTCTTGTTTCTGGAATCACAGGTTATTGTGGTAATTACAAGTTCTGCACATTAAAATAAAGCTCAATGTGTAGAATTAAAATTGTCAGACAAGAGCTAGTGAGAATGTGACAATTAGAGCTAGGAAGGATTGGGAATACCTGCCTGGTAGGGAGCTTATTTGCCTGAGAAGAACTTAATTACAATGAATATCAAAAAACAAGCAAACAAGCAAGCAAACATACAAAAATAAGGCAGAGAAAAAGACTTGTATGAATAGAAGTTATATATCTTAAAGAAACTACTGAAAATTAACATTTGTTTAAAACAATAAAATTTATTATATTCCCTGATAATTTGTTTTTTTGTGATTATTTATAATGGATTTACTAAGGTAGACATTTATGGGTTTTAAAATCTTCTGTGATTTGGAATATAAATAGTCAGATGAATTTGTTAGTTTCTTTCTTTTTTTTTTTTTTTTAAGATTTTATTCATTATTTTCAGAGAGAAGGACAGGGAAGGAGGAATAAAGGGAGAGAAGCATCAATGTATGGTTGCCTTTCACCTGCCTCCAGCTAAGGACCTGGCTAGAGACCTGGTTTGCAACCTGGTTATGTGCCCTGACTGGGGAATTGAACCAGAGACCTTTGGGTTCTCAGGTTGGCACCAATCCACTGAGTCATACCATCCAGGGCTGTTAGTTTCTTATAACCTGATCAATATATATGTTTGTGAAGATTATATTCTATTTCTTCATTAATTGCTCTTATCTCCCTAAAGACTTCAGGCTAATCAACACTTTAGGGAGATGATGAACCCAAGAATTAAAGGATATTTGAAATAGAAAATCAGTTTCTCTGTGTCTGTAAGATATCTTGAAATATGTTTATTTCAACGTAATTATATGAATTTGAAGTTTATTATAATTTTATGGCAGGGGACCACCCTTCTTATCCACTAATATATATGTGGAGAAATGTTATTAAATAGGTTATTTCTCTTCAGATGCAATTCTTGATAATATGTCTAATTCTTGATCTTTAAGGTTTTTAAGAAATGCCAGTGCCTGGCATTCTAGAATAGTATAATGTAAATTCTAAGGTCCAGTTTATAAACAGTCTCTTTAATTTTTATTTTTGTTGTTATTGTTGTCAGTTTACTCTAAATTACTGAGGTTTTGACCTATAGTCATGTTCATTGGTTTACAGGACCGCTGCATTAAAACATTTTGTGTACTTCTAATTTTTAATACTAGAAATATGATGAATCTGGTATTCTAGTCATTGAGCCTGCATTCTGATTCCAGTTCTTAATCAAGTTTTACTTGTGTTGGTAAATTACTGCTTTGTTATTTTTCCCATATATCTTTTGTTAACATTCTATGTTATATAATATGATTTTGACTTTGAAAATAGCCTCTGGTTTCTTTTCCTTTAAATCTTAGATGCATTCATCTTTTTTTCTTCTTTCCCTTTCTTTTTTTCCTTTTTCCTTCTCATGATGTTATCACTTAAAAGTTACTTTCTTTAAAGGCTTTTTTACATTACTAATATGTTAATATTTTAAAAATAAATACACAATATATATAATTGAAAATGCAAAGAACAGTATACAAAAAGACTTTCACCTCTGGCCCTTAGCTTCTATTATATAGAGTATATAGTGAGGGGGGAGGGATGAGATAAATTATGGAAGTTGACAGGAGCAATCAATGAAATTGGAAGCAGCAGAAATTAGTAAGAGGCTCACAGAAGGAGAATTTGAAGCCCAGATATGCAGATGACTAGTTTCTTCTGGACCATCAGAATTAGAACCTGTGGCAGAACAGGGAAGAGTAACAGTCCAGTTCCTCTTCACTTGAATGTGTTACTTCTGAGATTTTTTCGTACTTCTGTACATCATATCCTGACAATGAACTACCACTACTGGAAGTAATTGGAACATATCTCTAATTATTGTTGCAAGATCTATTAACATATGTTACAGACAAGAGAGGTGTCTTTGCTAAGTTTTAAGTATACAATTGTCAATGGGAAGATTTTTTAATCTCTGTGTTATTCTTTTCTGTAGTAGCAAGTTAATACCACTGCACAGTGTGATGAAAGGAATGAGTCTAAAATGAAAATATCTGTACTATGTTTTAATCATACACTTAGTTAAATTACAGATAATTTGTGTAGAATAGTATTCTGTTCTCTCTGAAGAAATATTTTGAAACCTTTTAGTATTCAATAATAAAAAAACAAGAAAAAGTATTTCATTTATACCAAGGAATTAAATGAAAAGAACAATGCAAAATAGTAGATAATAAAATGAATTAAATATTCAAACCATATTTGTATAATCAATAAATTCAGATGAACATTTAACTTCTAAAGCCAAGAAAAATGTTTTTCTATTTTATAGTCAATAATGAAATAACAAGAAAAACTTATGTAATTTATGAAAATATAGAAAGGAAGAAACCCATTTTACTACCATTCTATTTATAGGAAAAGGTTCAAAGGTAAATTAAATCAGTTTATCTTGTTTCTCTTTAAACAATTTATAAGTCACTCTACCTTAACTATTTATACCAATCCCAGTTCTGAGTTCTTTTATTCTTTGGAATAAGTCTGTACAACACAAATATCGAAGATGTGGCTCAGAACATGTCATACTTTTGACTTGAAAGCACTACCTGGTCTTAAAGGCAACATTTGGAATTCTTTTTTTTTTAAGATTTTATTTCTTATTTTTAGAGAGGGGGCGGGGAGGAGAGGCAGAGAGGGAGAGAGACATCAATGTATAGTTGCCTTTCACCTGCCTCTAGCTACAAACCTGGCTGGAGACCTGGCTTGCAACCTGGTTACGTACTCTGACTGGGAATCGAACCAGAGACCTTTGGATTCACAGGCCTTATCCACTGTACCACCAGCCAGGGCTGGAATTCTTGGTACAATCATTTCAAGCATTGATTATCCTATCACAAGTGATAAAATAAATATGCAAGTATTTTTAAAGGAACATAAAGATAAATTCAACCATTCTCTATATCCATAAATCTACTCACAGGCAACTCAATTGCTTCAAAAAAAATCTTAACTTCAAGAAAACACAATTTTTTTAACCTTTAAACTGAAGTTTAATCCCTTCAACATCTCTTACATTGATCTGTACAATTTGGATGATATTTTGTAAATAGAGTTAGCATATGAAAGTGCCTAAAGAAATGTAAAATGTTTCGTAAAGCCCTGACTAAATGTAAATACACTCCATTATTTTTCTGGTATAAATTGCTAGTTATCCATATTGTTATAAGTGTTACAATAGAGATTATGAAAGTTGAGATTTTCATACTTGAAATTTAAAATCTCGATGCAGATTATTGATTAACATTGAATTTCAGTTAGCCATGGTCATTGATAAAACAGTGGTGGTAGATGAATAAATATATAATATGACATGGAGCATATTGTAAATAACATTATATAATATAATAATATTAACTCGATACTAACCTTATTTAATATATAATAGCATAAAATACATAATTATTTTAAAATGCCTTTGCTTTTATTTTTAAAACTTAACATAGAAATAACATGTGTTATATATGTGACATATGTACATCATTTTATAATACCAGACATCCCTTAACTGAAACATTGGTTTACTTTTACCCTGAGAAGACTAAGTAAACTTGTATTTGGAGGTACATAATAATTAGTCAATAATCAAATATTTCTGAAGTGTACAGGATATCATGTGCAAGGTTTTGAGTTAAGATTTTGAGAGAACTACTAAGAAATACTAAGAAAAAATTCTATGTCCTTGAGATGACTTCATGCTTTCATGCATAGCAAACTAGGAACTCAAGAAAGTTCAGGAGAGTGCTTTATGGATACTACATCACCAAAAGAGCTATAGCATTTCTGATGACATGGCATTCCTTGGGAAAGTACAGGAAGAGGAAAGAACTGCAGATGAGAGACTAAAGCAAAGTCATGGAGGCAGAAACAGGAGAAAGTTTGAGAGACTATACAAGAGGCTGGAAGTTCTGTCCAGGAATTGAGAGGACTAAAAGGATACCAGTTTGAGGATTCAAATTCAGTCCTTATTGAGGCATCATCAGAGTCTTTGATTGAGTGAGACAGTGATTATAATATATTTTCCTGTATCACATGCCTTTCTTTTTAATTGGATGTACTCATGAATCTTACCTGCAGACACAAACTCACCTCCCTCCAGTAGGGGAGAGAGGTCAGCATCCCCACTCTGTCTATCTAGTACTGATTGGGGTCCAGCTGAACTACCAACATTGTCTACCTGATGTGCATGGGAGCACCCCTGGGATCTATCTCTTTAGCCTTTTATTCATACAGCTTCCTAATTTCTGTTTGTCTGCTGTGTTAGATGCTTTAAATCCTCAGTTACCTAACGTTAGGACATTGCTCCAAATCCATTTCTGTAGTAAGTCTTGGCCTCACCTGAGTTTTTGACCCTTATGTCCTCTTCATTCCTCTCCCTTGACACACATACCCATGCACATATCTGCTGTTCAGCTTCTGCCTGGGATCCTGACACAAAGGGATGGTTCTGTTTGAGCAGTTAGGACTTGACATTACCACATATCACTGAAATACTACTGCTTTGGAATCACCCACCCTCCACCTCAGGACAAAACTTGTTGAACCATTTCTGACATTTTGGCCCCTTGGAATACTGGCCCATGGACTGCTCATATCCCCCTGTCTAGATTAGTTCTTGCTGTGCAATTAATCCTCCTCACATGTAGTGCTCTAACAGATAGGCACTTCTGGGACTTAGCTCAATTCCCAGTCTTTCTTACCCATGCACTGCCACTCTAATGTAGCAAACCTTAAAGCTGCATCTATTCTCTTGTGTTTGAATGATCATATATTTATATGTAGCTGTTAACTTCAGATTATTGTAATAGAATGGGAAAGGAATGAATCATTTGAAATCTGAGACTTTGATCACCCATTCAAACCAGACCAAGCTATATGGAGAAATATTAAGAAGTATCTCCCAGTGACCAGACCTACATAGGACCAAGCTTGGGATGCCCTCAGCATTGGCCCAGCCTGAAAAAGGAAAATGAAAAACTAGGGAGGCTTCCATAATGACTGGGCCCCATGCGGTACCTGGGGCATAATATCTTATTTCCCCACATTAGCCCAGGATGGTCCCCACTGATGCAGCTACATGTGAAGTTAAGAAAACTTTAAACTAGCATTAAACTAGCAGCTAGATAAAACATAGTGCCTTAAGTAGCAAGGCAAAATTAGACAGTATCCAGGTACATGTTGCTGGCTATCAGGATGTTCAAGAAAACATAAAAGTTCATCAAGACATGGTAATGAAGTATCTTAGAAGATCTATGGAGATAACACTCAGAAATGGTGGTAGGCATATGGTGTAGGGCCGTAGTCCCCAGCCTTTTGGGAACCAGGGGCAAATTATGTAGAAGACAATTTTTCCACAGATCAGGGATGGGGAGAATAGCTTTATAGCCTGCCACCAGATGCAGCTTAATTGTCACTTGCCACTCACTGATAGAGTTTTGATATGTATTTACAATCAATTGCTTTATTATATTCTCTATGCAGCCAAACCTCTCTGCTAATGATACTCTGTATTTGCAGCTGTTCCCCAGTGTCAGCATCACCATCTCAGCTCCACCTCAGATAATCAGGCATTAAATTCTTATAAGGAGCATGCAACCTAGATCCCTCATATGCATAGTTCATGGTTTGAGAACTGGAGCACACATGGGCAAAGAAGGTCTGAGACTCTCAAAGAAGGTGGATATCTGTATTTCAGAAGATCCTAAATTCCAGTGGGCATGAAGAACTCAAGGAAAATTGAGCTCCTGCACAGGAATGGGTTAGTATCTAGAAGCAGAAACAGAACTAGGTGTCTAAGCAGAAATCTAGTGGGAAGGGATTATGGACTAGGAGTTAGGCTGAGCCTCACTGAGACCCAATGAAAATGGTGTTCTGCTTTTACTCAATTTATGTTGCAATGACATTCATCATGGATGGGTTGAAATCTTGTTAGGCAGCTTAGTTGTCTAAATCTCAATAAGAAGCAGACAATTAAGATGCATTAAATGTTACTTTATAGTTACTATTTCTTTTATTCCCCTAGAAGTCCACATGAGATGGATTCTACTCTCATTTTATGGTGAATTAATCTCAGTAAGGATAAAAATTGCTTAACAGGCAGGCAAGTATCTGAATACAAGGCAAATAGGGCTCTGAGCTTGGTTTTGAACATTTGTCCAATGTGCTGTGTCAGCTTCAACTCTGTTCCAGGGTTTCCTTTAGGTTTCTTATTTCCCAAGAAGAACTGGGTCAGATTAGGCAGCATTCAGCATGAAGCTACAGAGTTCAGAGAGCTCCTGACTGAATTGAAAAGTCTTCATCAGCAAGTTCTACATAACCACGATTAAATGAAAACTACCAAAGCTCACTTGTCTTTTGAAAAATGTCAACTAGAGCACTGATCTTCTTAATGTGGAAAGGCAATGTTTCTTTGTGATTAAGAACCATGGACAGGATGACTTTGATGGGACCATCAGGAGCTCACTCAAAAGGGGACACACACAGAGGAGGGCCTTGGCAAATGGGGACTAAAAGCACATTTATGTGTAGATATCTATATGGTACTTACACATACCCACAAACACATGTCACTAGAACTAATGGATCGGTGACCAATCTTTAAATTTAGAATTTTACAGTGGAACGTATTACAAAAATATTCCATCTCATTGTGCCAAGGATGAAGTAGAGCATTTCTAGTCTTACAACTATTTTAACAAGCTAAGCAATATCACCCAGGGTTCACCCAATCCTCTTGGCCTTACAGCAGGGAAGTACATTAATGGGGAAGCCAGCAAAAAATTTAGATTCAACCAGGAAAGTTTGTGATTGACTTTAAGTATTATTATTCTTGTCCTTGATGTTATAGTTTCTGCCAATCATTAATATCTTTTCTTTAAATACAGTATGTGATTTTGAACACCTCATTTTAAATGTTACTTCATTTTTTTTTAATTTAGTGCATGTTTTTCCCATGAGCAAGTCTATATAATTTAATATACGTAGCCAAATGCATACATTTTATCTCTCATAATGAAAATGTGAATGTTCCTTGTGGCCATGTTTCATTTCCTCCTTTCTGCTTGGGTGGTCTCACCTTGTCTGCTGTTGATCACAAGGCTGCACTCTCTCACTGTTCTGCTCCATGAGCATGAACAGGGTCATTCGCTCCAAGTCTATTAGCATCTACTCTTCTCAGAGTTCACAAGCCCTCATCTACTGCTCTCAGTCCTCACATCACTCAGAAGCCAACTCATATAGAACAATGAGACCATCCATGTAGCCCAAAAATGCTTAGTATTGATTACTCTTTTCTTCCTAGATACCTTTGATGGACTTTTAAGAAGATATAACAGTCCAGTCTGAAGTATGTATTTTTAGCTCACTTCACCAGATACCAGTCATGCTACAAAAGTCATGATGTGAAGATGTTTGCTGTTCACATTTTGGTGGCCTCAAACAAAAAACACGTTCTCCAAAACACCACATTTCTATACTATTTCTATTACTATTAAGGTAGTTTTTCTCTCAAAAGATTTCAAAGTTTCATCTCCCTGGGCATTCCATGTCAGCATCTACATTTATAGGTAGGCAGATATGGACTTTATTCTTCACTACGAAGTTATGTACATCATCTTACTGTTGACTAGAAGGTCAAATTCTAAGCCTGTAACTATTTTTCTGTAAGACTGTTTTTTTCCTCCAAGCTACAATTCAAGGCATCTTCTTTTAGAACTGTAATGCTGTTTTGTCTTGTTTGTTTTTGATGTCTGGGTCTATGAATATAATCGGATCATGAAAAGGCAGTATTTCTACATCATAGCTTCTTTAGCTGCTGAATCCTCAGAATAAGTGCATGGCTCTTTATAAAAGAGGACATGTTTAATTACCAGTTACTTAAGGAAACACAATAAAGATAATAAGACTTAAGAAAATAATAGAACTCTTTCAAAGTTTTCTTGTGCTGGCCCATACCTTGTGCTGCTTCTTTTTAGGAAGCCCTAATGCGTCTTACTGTCATTCTTTAAATTCTGGGGTGCTTCCTGATGCTTTCTACCTTTTGCTAATTAACCGCTGCCATATAACATAGCTATTTCTTCTTCTGTGATTTTAGTTACCTCAGAAATCATGGAAGGGCTGTTATTGGAGAACAATATAAAATCTATGACAGATGAGCTGTTTAAAGGTCCCAAAGCCACAAATGGATCATTTACTTTCTGTATAACCTCCAGTTGAAACTCTAAATCCATAAGCTTTCAACTTGCTTTATGAAAGCAACTCTCCTTGAGTTATTTATTATATAAGATACTATTCCTTAAAAGCCTGTGTTTTAATGTAAATCATATCTCAGAGGGATTACAAAAGAACAAGCATCAAAAGCCACAAGTTTTTAGATTTTTGGGGTTCATGTAATAGATAAAACTTTAGATTTCTTTTTTTTTTTTTAGATTTTATTTCATTATTTCTAGAAAGAGGGGAAGGGAGGAGAGAGGCAGAGAGGGAGACATCAATGTATGGTTGCTTTTCACCTGCCTCCAACCACAGACCTGACTGGAAACCTGGTTTGCAACCTGGTTACGTGCCCTGGCTGGGGAATCGAACCTGCAACCTTTGGGTTCGCAGGCCGGCACCTTATCCACTGTGCTACCAGCCAGGGCCCAGATTTCTTAAAATGATACATGCACAAAGTAAATTTGCTTATTTTTATATAATTAAAATTAATTTTGATCATTCTAAAGAGTTAGCTACTTATTGCATTAGGGTATTTTTAAATTATAATCAAGGAATTTTAGTCAATATGGGATTCCCTCTCTTAGGGCTATCATGATGGAATCGGGGAGAGAAACCTGGTCCTGAGTCCTTATTCCCACTCAGAGCTCACACTATTTTTGGTTTTGATTTTTATCAGCATTAATTCCAACAGACATCCACTCAAAATACTCATTCTCTCTATGGGTAAGTCACTGGCCCACATACATTGCTCAGTATCCCCCTTGTCCTGATCACAAGGCCTTTCAGTGGTTTTCTCTACTGACTCCAAGTCCATCTGAAGGAAAGTTCTATTTAATGAATAGTGGCATACACTATGATGTCTTGCTTGTCTAGACATGTCACAGTCATTTCTTACTAGTTCATACCACATGAGACTCATCTCTGGAGATGGAGGCACAGGTCCTATTAGCTTTAAGATCTCCAAAAGAATCTGTTGAATTTAAATATCAGACTACAGGCAAAACCATAAGAAACAGAGTTTAAGTTTAAAGCCCCTTTCAAAGACTCACAACATCTAAATCTTTTGTTTTGATTTGTAACTTTATTTCTATAATACAACTCTTTTCCCTTCCTATTTTAATTGTTAATTTAAGAAGAATTGGTAAAAAAAAAAAAAATTGATCCCAACCAATCATAAGTTCTTCTGTGACTATGGTTTATGATATAATCTTTGTGTCTTAAATGCTACTGGCTTACTGAATAATGATGGTGGTGTGTATCCAGATCCCTCCACTTTCCTGAGTTGGCACTTTCTGAGAGGGAATAACAAGCAAGTAGTCAGATTGCTACATGGTATATGAGTAAGCCATTTTCGTCTTCAATTTTCTAGGAATACAAGCTTTTAGGGATCCCATGTTAGTGTAGTTGACATGTCTAGAATACATGGAAAGTAAAGGATTTGTTCTATCACATTTAAGTGGTAGAATTAAAATTCTATAATAAAAGTGAACAATGATCAAACGGTATTTTAGGTTCTTTCTGAATGTGAATTTGTACATGTTCATAAAATATCAAGTAATGAAATCTTTAAATTTTTAAAATTAAAAAGATAGCTGGCATCATGGTTTATGCAATTTTATATTTTAATACACTGTAAAATTCCTCATAGAAAGGTATATTAACTGAATGTAAAACTCAGGCTGTGGAATAATTAAACAGAAGCTTATAACCATGTTAAAAATTCATTCAAATAAATTAAAGTAAGCTAATTGAACTTCATTTCTTCTTTTACATTTAAAAAGACTTTGCACTCACTTGGGTATGTGGGGGTGAAGCTCTGGCATTCTCCCCATTTGTCCAATAATCTAACCTTTCCCATGGTCTGGAATTAGAGAACAAAGATCACATTTGAAGGAGCATTTAGGTAAAGGGAAGATACTACCTTTTAGTTATCTTTCTACTTTTATCACCTAGCAGAGCATATGGCCAAAACTAGGTACTCAGTATTCTATTAAATAAATATTCAGGATAATACAGATTGCCTATCAAAACAAGTGACCTCCATATAATATTTTAATTATTTAACAACATTGATACTTGAGATCAACAAGACAAGTTTAGTCCTGGCTGGTGGCACAGTGGATAAGGCACCAGCCTTTGAACCCAAAGGTCTCTGGTTCGATTCCCCAGGCAGGGCACATAATGAGGTTGCAAGCCAGGTCTCCCCCCAGGTCCTTAGCTGGAGGCAGGTGAAAGGCAACCATACATTGATGTCTCTCTCCCTCTCTGTCTCTCTCCCTTTCCCCCTCTCTAAAAATAATAATTAAAAAAATTTTAAATTAAAAAATAAAAGTTTATTTTAATTTACACTATCTAATCTGTCATCATCTCTTTACCAGTTGTTAACATTATTTATAATAGGCATAATAAAAATACCAAACACCTGTACAGAGCTTTATCCTGTACCTTGTTATTTTTTATAAGTCTCACAATAATCTTCTGAAGTGGATATTAATAATTGTGATTTTGTAAATGTGGATATTAAGGTTCAAAGAAGCAAAGTTAATTACCAAGGCGAACATAGATTAGAATTGGAAATTCAAGTCATAAGATTCTCAGTTCTATATACTTCCAATATACTTTTCATTCAGTTTAGTTCTGCCTACAGGATCCCTAGTATATAATTTTAAAAATGTTAATTCCTTAACCAGTTAACCAAATTAATGTCAAGCACTACTTACCTATATGAACACATAAACATAAAAGGAATGTATCCTTGAAGGAAAGGTATAGGAGAATAGACTATACGTAGCAGGGTCCTATTGAACTTATTTTTGGTTTCCTTTTTTCTGCTTATAAGCTATGGGTTTAAGAGGTCCTGGCTTATTGTTGGCATTCCCTGCTATAGTGTGTATCACAGGCTGTCACATAATTAGTCAACTGCCACTTTAACTTTGAATATCAGTTCAGGAGAACAGTGCACTACAGAAAGAGGAAAATAAATTCCTATCCTCCTCACACACAGCCCCTGTCAATGGCCTTGTAGTCTGTGCACCCCTGAGCATGTTGCCTGTAGCACCACCATGGTGGTAAGTAATGATGTCCCAGTGGTTGCAGGCAGAACAGGGCTGTCTGGTCACCCTCTTCAGCATCTGTCTAGTGTGTCTGTAGCTGTTTAGCTTGAGCTTACTCTGTCATTTAGCAGGAAACTCAAGTGCCTGAATGCTGCCAACTTTATCTGCCAGCTGTCAGCAATTCAGGCTTCTAAGCCAATAGGTTTCTTTTTATAGTTTTATTTTTATAATTACAAAATATTTCAAATAGAGGAAAAAGTAAAAATAACATACACGACATCCCAATACCCATCACCCAGTGTTACCAAATTTAATTTTTGCCACAATTACTTTAGTTTTTTTTATTTTCAAACTTTTCCAAATTTTATTTCCCAGAGGTAAGCTACCATTCCTGAGTTTGATAAAATTACTTCTATGAATATTTATAAACATATTCATAGCAGCTAACCATAAAAATAGTAAGGCGTTGCTTTACATATTTTATAAAGTTAATAAAATGTTTTTACTTTCTACACTGTGCACATTTTATACAATACTATAATTACTTATCCATACTGACACATGTAGCACAAGTTCATTTATTTTCATTAAGATACAGGATTCAATAGAGTGAATATATAAGAATTTCTTAAACAATTTTTTTAATGGGAATTTAGGTTTTCCTTCTCTTTCCTTTTCCTTTCTTTTTCCTTTTTCTGTTCCATTTCCTTTTCCTTTAGATAATTATTTCAAACCAAGTTACAGGAGCAGTCCTTTGTGCACATGTGCAAAAATTGTATAATGTATATAAATCAGAAATAGTATTGATGTATTAAAAATATGCACACCTTCAACTTTCCTAAACTTTGCCAAATTACTCTCCAGATGACTGCAACAAATTTACCTTTCTTCCAACAGTGCATGAAACAACATATTGCTTCCTGCCTAAGCAATATTTGATATTATCGAGACTTCTTAGTTTGTTCTTATGATGATACACAGTTACTATCTCAGTCAATTTGAATATCTTTTTGTATTCATTTGCCATTTAGGTTTTCTCTTTTTTTTTCAATGTATGGTTGCCTTTCACCTGCCTCCAGCTACGGACCTAGCTGGAGATATGGCTTGCAACCTGGTTATTGTGTCCTGGCTGGGAACTGAACCAGCGACCTTTGGGTTCGCAGGCCGGCACCCTTCCACTGTGCCATCCAAGGTCTAGGTTTTCTCTTATGTGAATTGTTTGTACATACTTTTGTCCAGCTTGGGTAAATGAATCTCTCATTGATGTTAGGATCTCTTTATATATATTCAGGACATAAAGTTTTTAAGAGCTAATATGCTTTACCAATAGGCATCTCAGGCTTTGACTTTTTTCCATGTTGTTTATGGTAGATTATTTTCTTTTTCTTGGAGAGAAATTTCTAATTCTAATGCTTTCAGTTTTTATCAGTTATTTATTCTGCATTCTGCATCTCAGTTTAGAAATCTATTTTTAGGTAATGAAGAGTTTTCTCTTATTCTTTTTTTTCACTGTAGTTTAATATTTATTAACTTGTACACAATCAACCAATTAATGTTATCTTAGTAATTCAGTTTTGTAGTTTTCTAATATTTCTTTTGCTGTCACATGAGTCATCTTATTATTTTTTAACTTAATTTTATTGTTGTTATATTACATCCATCCCCTTTTGACTCCCCTCTGTCCTCTTCCCCACCCACCCACTCCCCCTCAAAGTCAATCCCACCTGTTGTCCATGTCCATGGCTCTTCCATATTAGGTTCTTGTCTAAACTGCTCCCCTTCCTTGCGTCTTCCTCCCCATTCCCCACAACCCCTTTCCCCCTGCCCACTGAAGGCCTATTCACTGTATTCATATATCTGGTTCTGTTTTGCTTGTTGTTAGTTTTGTTCATTATTGTCCTCTTATTCTTTATGATATGTTTTATTTTTAACATTTGGTTATTTCACTATAACTCAATTTTGTGTATATTATAAGGATATGCCCAATTTTTATCTTTCTTTCCTTCCTTCCTTCCTTTTTTCCTTCCGTCCTTCTCTCCTTCCTTGTTTTAATGACCAGTTGTTCCAACAGTTAATTTTGAGTAAATTAATTACTGAGTTTTAAATTTTTTACTTTTCATTGTTATCCTATTTAGTGCAAAATTCTTAAATATTGCTTATAAAACAATATGGACATTGTTGGCAAATTGGGAGGTGGATATTTGGAGAGAAATGAACAGTTTTTAGTATCAATAGTAGTTCTGGATTTTAATTTATTCTCATGCTAGTCAAATTCTAGTCAATGTAGAAATTTATGAATAGTATTCCTTATAACTTAAATCCCTGTGTCTTTAGAGCCTTTCATTTCTAGTATTGTTTATATGTACCTTCCCTAGTTTGCTTGATCATATGGTTAGACTCCTATTTTATTGCATTTTCTTTAAAAAATTAATTGATTTTATTGTTTTTATATATAACAAGTTATAATAGTCACATTTTTTACAAACATATTTTTGACATATTAATAACTTTTAAAAGCAAAGTTGGTCTATTTGTCTATTTCTATTTTTTTCTGTACTGTTTGCTTTATACATTGTGAAGATTTAATATTTACTGCATTTAAATTTAGAAATAATTTTTGAAAGTTTTTTTTTTGACTGTTATGTATTGACTTTCTTTTACACTACTGTATTTTGCTTAAAACAATTATTTTGTTTTATTATAGCTGTCACCACTAGTTCATTTTTCTTAGTATAGACATGCCTAATATATATTTTACCATTCATTTACTTTTGAGTTTTATAGATTTTATATGCCTTTTGTAAACAACATATCAATTATACAGTTGTATGAGGGTAATATAAACTTTGTTGTGGTGTGTTTTTTTAAATAAGCTCATTTTATATGCATATATAATGATTTCTTATGTATTTAGGTTAATTTCAAGTATCTTATTTTGAAATCTTTTCTTGTTTATTTTTATCTACTTTCCTACTTTTTATGTTCATAGATCTTTTCTTTAATTCTCATTTAGGGAATAAAATTTTATAACAAATTATATAATATATATATATAAATAATAAATTATTATATTTTATAATAATTATATATTAAATATTGCTTAGATTTCACTGTACTTTTGAACCCAAGAATCCATATTTTTCATGAAAATTGGAAATATCCCCAATATACCCATTTTTAATATTTAATGGTAATATTGACTTATGACCATTCTTTAACTTTTACTTCAATAAATATTATTAGATATCATTTAGATATATTCTTCTTATTTTCTTTTCCATATTTTCATTTCTTTTCAAACACTCCATTTGGCTCTGTCTGATAAGAAATTTAAATGATACTTTAAGTTTTTTATTTTGTGAGTATAATAGAATTAAAAGCAACATTTTTATGTTCAAATTGTCTTATTTTTTATATATTTTCAATTCATTAGCATATTTAAATCTAGTTTTTTAGACTTGATTTTATTGCTAACAGGAAAAATCATATGATTATCTCAATAGATACAGAAAAACATTTAGCAAAATAATTTAACACCAACCTGGGATAATAAAAGAATACTATAAAATAATAGTATTTTTTCAAACTTTAATGTATCTGTAGAAAAATGAATGAGACAGAGAGAGAGAAAGAACAAAACTAAATAACATCACACTTAATGATGAAGGCCGAATGCTTGCTCCCAAATTGGAAACAAGATAAGGATACCCACTCTTATACTTATATTTAACATTGTACTGATTTGTTAACTAGTTCCAAGGCATAGAAAATAAATAAAAATATACCAATTGAAAAGAAGAACTAATTGTATTGTCTACAATACAATACAAATATATTGCTAGAACTAAAAAGTGAGAATAGCAAGTGTTTTTAGATATGATTAATTTCCAAGAAAAATCAATTGTGCTTCTTAATACTAGAAATAAAAAATTAAAAATTGAAATGATAGCATCAAAATACTTTGGGATGAATTTAGCCAAATATATGCAAGAATTATTCATGTGAATCTATAAATATTGGAAGATGAAATAATGTTAGGATGTCTAATCTACTGAAATTGAGCTGTAGAGAGAGAGTCTATATATTCCCAATATATAATTACAAAGATATTGAAAACTGATTCCAAAATGTAGATATAAAAATGAAAGGACCTTGCTTAGCCAAAACAACTTTGAAAAACATCAGAGGATTTTTAAACTTATTACAAATTTACTTTACTCAGGACAGAAAATATGGATATAGGGAATATGTAATAGTCATATAGATCAATAGAACAGCACAAAATTAAGAAATAGACTTACATATATAAGGTCAATTTATACTTGAAAAATGTGCCAAGGTAATTTAAGAAATGGAGGGTGGAGAGTCTTTTAAACAAATGATGCTCTTAGATATTTATATGAAAACAAAATAAATTAAAATCTTGAGCTGTACTTCATACTGTATAAAACACTAACTTATAATAAATTGTTGACCTAAATTTACAGAAAATCATATGATAGAAGAACATAAAAAAATAGTATCATGAGGATACAATCAACAAAACCAAACAGTGGTTAAGTGTTCAGAATTTACAAGTTAAAAGCTATGGATAAAAAAGATAAGATGTTTACTGACTAAATGCAGTGAGTTGTGCCTCAATTAAAACAAACCTTTAAAATTTAGTACAATTGGTTTTATTGATCAGATTTTTTTAAAGATTTTATTTAATTATTTTTAGAAAGAGGAGAAGGTAGAGAGGCAGAGGGGGAGAGAGACATCAATGTATGGTGGCATTTCACCTGCCTCCAGCCACAGACCTGACTGGAGACCTGGTTTGCAACCTGGTTATGTGCCCTGGCTGGGGAATCGAACCTGCAACCTTTGGGTTTGCAGGCCAGAGCCTTATCCACTGTGCTGCCAGCCAGGGGGTTGATCAGATATTTAATAATGTTAAGTGATATTACCAATTTTTAAAAATATAACAATAGCATTATGGCTGTATTTGTTTTTTAAAGAAAATACTATTTTAGAGAAAAGATTGAAATATATGCAGATGAAATGTTGTGATACCTGAACTGAAATTTACTACAAAATAATCTGATACTTGGCTGATAGAAATAAGGGTATGCATTGTTTCATATGCAATATATGAAACAACATGACCAATGTTAATTATTTTTGTTTATGTTAAATGCATCAGATATTTTCACTCTATTGTCTCTCATTGTAAATGTATTTGGCATTTTCCATAATAATAAAAAGATCTTAAATGTCCATGTAGGGAAAAAAATAAGAAAGGTCTTAAAAGCCCATCGTACATCCAAGGTCTGTCCCAAAAATATTGGCTGCACGAACTATTAATTATATTGACATTGGCTTGATACTTTTGGGACAGACCTTCATATGTACACAGTGTAAAAGAAACCAGACAAGTCTTGAAAGTGCTTGCAGGAAAAATAAAGAAAGAAAAGAATGAGAGGTAGAGATAGAGATAGAGACAGAGAGAGAGATGAGACAGAATGGAGATGAGATAGAGATAAAGAGAAAGAAGGAGGGAGGAAGGGAGAAAGAAAGGAAGGGAGGGAGGAAGGAAGAAAGGAAAGAAGGAAAGAAGAAGGGAAGAAAAGAAAATCTAGTCTTTTTTTCTTTTGGTCATCTTGTTAGGAATAACCCAATTGCTTTTATTATTCTAGTGTGTTGACATGAGATACATCAGGACAAGGTGACTAAGCCTCAGAAGTTTTCGGGTACCTTTTGTAAAAATTTTAGATTACATAAATGTTGTACAAACATATTCTGAATGTATGTCCTGGAGTGCTTGTGATTACCCTATGATTAAGCTTTTTTGGTGTTGTTGTTTATAATTATGCCTTTTGAAAAGAAACACTGCCTTAAAAATATTCATTATAAAAATGTAAGCAAACCTGGATGGTGGCACAGTGGAACGGCATTGGCCTGCGAACCCAAAGTCACTGGTTTGATTCCCGAGTCGGGACACATAACCAGATTGCAAGCCAGGTTTGTAGCTGGAGGCAGGTGAAAGGCAACCATCCAATGATGTTTCTCTCCCTTTCTTCCTCTTTGCAGTAGGAAGCAGTAATCAGTATGAATGTATAAAAGTGAACATTACCAATAAAATGTTTGATTTTTCATTATTAAAGATATGTCAATTTTACGTTATCAAAAATACTTGAAACAATATGATTCTAATTATTTTGATCACTGAACAATAGAATATACAAAGGACCCAGAGGCATATGAAAGAATGCTCAACATCACTAGTCATCAGATAGATGCAAATTAAAACCACAATAAGATACCACCTCACACCTGTCAGAATGGCAATCATCAACAAATCAACAGACAACAAGTGTTGGCGAGGATGCGGGGCAAAGGGAACCCTCATACACTGTTGGTGGGAATGTAGGCTGGTGCAGCCACTGTGGAAAACAGTATGGGGTTTCCTTAAAAAACTGAAAATGGAACTGCC